>APFE031629033.1:24272-53708 GCA_000404065.3 Pinus taeda
TACATTTTTCAAACAGATTTGAATGTCTGCAACAATGGCTTTATCAATCATAATTGTATTGTCCATGGTAGAGTGTATTAGAGTATTCAATAATTCTAATACAATACCCATTCTATCCATGATCTCAGCTTATAGCATATAATGCTGTAAAAAGTTCCAAAATGTAACGCTGTCAACAAAAGCAACCTGCTGTAATGAACTATGTAAAAAGGGTCTGAAAGTATGCCAAGTATGAAAATCAAAGTGCTATAAACAAGACTGTAAACTGCCTGAAAACTGAAAATGTATAAACTAGCAACCATCAATCATCCTGAAAATAATAAAAAACCTTATTTTATTATGAGATGCCACCTTCCTCTTGTCACTACTCTACTTGCTAATTTTTCTCAGCGTGCTGATCACGATGAACCTGTGATGTTGACTTGGTCCTTTACAAGCGATTGCCCTTTAATGAGCCTTATCGATTCTGTATACAATGTGAGAACCTTTTCTTCTTTATAAATATAAATCCAAAAAGAATTCCATTGTTTGAATTATAAAATCATCTTCATAATTGTCATTTGATCTGTGATAACTTCAATTACAGCTAGGACAAGGAAAAAGAACACTCATATACAAGCTCGAACTTGCAGCAATCTTAGAATCTGTGACAGAAAATAAAACTCGGACCTGTATTAGTCATAGTAAAAAGGAATAGAATCTCCTTTTTTGAAGTTGTCATCATCATTGAATTGTGGAAGCATTCCTTTTTTTTCGGTGAAGTCCAACCATTTGAGGCTCAGACCTATCACATAAATATCGAAAGCACTATCTTGATTTCTGGGATAATTTCTGAAGCTTGGATCTATTTTTTTTTGGCTCGGTCTAGATGTAGAAGGAATTTCGGTCAAATTGAAATCTCCATTTCTCTTAACCCAAGCTGTGCATGTTCCTCTCCTGGAGCACGTGCAATGGAATCCAACAGATCAGCAGATGCTTCTATTTGCAGGAAATAAACTCAGAATCAGGCTTATTTCTCCAGCTACAACGTATACAAGGATTCAAGTCTTTATTTGGTTTTCCAAATACATGGAAACATGGTGAACGAAGGCCTGGTTTCATTCACTAAACCTTATATTAAAAGATACGGTCAGAAATAAATCATTCCTACACTGTTCTCCAAGCCCTCGTATTTAGAAATCTCAAAATCCGCTCAGTGTTCTCCAACCCCTCGTATTCCTAATGCATACATCGTGGAGAAATCAGAAATGGTGATGCTTTAAGAAATCTCAGCGTAAGAGGCCATAACCCGCTCAATGTTTCAACCAGAAGCAGACATCTACATATTCAATGGGTGCTGGCTTCTTTCAGATTTGCACAAGTGGAAAAAGATAAACACCATAAGTTATAAATAACACGCAGGAAGAGTACGACCCACTGCAATGTCAAATTCAACGTCTTATTTAGACTAAACTCGGCCAGGAGAAGGGATAATAACTTGGCCCTTAGGAATGCTACTGAATCTTCTGCTAATTTTGTGAATTAGAGCAAGGCTTACGCTCCAGCAGATCTGGTGGGTCGGAATAATGAATCGGCCTTCAAAGAAACTGCTGGCAGACTTCAGAATGTGCCCTTACTAGTTGGGTACTCGACCTTTCTCAATGATATAGTTTCTGCCACTGGTTGAATATATAATGAATGTCTCATGCATCAAACTCCCTTCCAGCAAATAAATTTTATGCCTGGGTCTTACATAAATAAATAATGCTTGAGTTACTAACAGGAAAATGTTCTCGGCTTCCTTTGTCAATAAAATACCTCCGACCAGCTCAGAAAGGGTACTCGGCCTTCAAACTAGTAGATTGAAAAAAAAGTTTCAGTTCCCTGTACAGCATGCCATTCGATCCTGTATATAACGCCATTCGACCCATATGAAGATTTGGCCCTAACAATCTGATATGCCGTCACCAAATTTCCAATTTAAATTACGACCCCTCCATAACCTTGGCCCTTGCAAATATCTTCACGGCCTGATTTCAAAAAAAGGCGTTTCTGAGTTATGGCAGAGGCAGTGCAGCATATGGCAGCAATGGCAGCGTGCAAACAGACAGCGTTGTCAGGCAACGTTTCAAACAGACAGCGCAGCGTTTCAAATAGGCATTTCTCCTTCAGGCGTTCAACAACATGCAGCGTTCAGGCAGAGGAATAGTCGAACCAACCCATGTCAGGCCAGCGTTCAATAAGTAGCCTCATCAAACGTTCAGGTAGAAGAGCAGGACGCAGGTTTTATAAATGATATATGCCAGAGAAACAGATGTGCGGTGTGGCAGAGGCCAGGTAACGTAGAACCATATATAGAGACCACAAATACAAGTGGCTCAAATGGGAGCAGGACCAGCAATCGCCTGCTCTGATACCATGTTAAACAGACATGGTTAACGAGAAACAGATAGAAAGATAAATCATGCATTGTTATTTTTATTCACAAAAGATGTACATTTATAGTACAATATGGTGACCGTTGGGATTCACATCCCAAGGTCCCTTGGACTGCTTTGTCCATTCGGCTTCCACGCTAACCCTTTAGGATTAGGTGTCCAACAATTCTAATGTCACCATTTTTCTTCCTTACTGGCACCATGTTGGACACCCAATTTGAATGTCTAACAGGAAAAATTATCTTAGCTTTCAAGAGTTTGTTTAGTTCAACTTTTATTTGACTCTCTAAGTTGGGATGAATCTTCCTTAACTTCTACTGGACTGGTTTTTCTTCAGATATCATCGGAATTGTATGTTGTATGATAGATGTATTATACGTTTTCAAATCATCATATTTCCAAGTGAAGACATTTTTATATTTGTGCAATAATCTGATAAATGCCATTCTTTCTTCTTGTGTAAGTCCTAATCCCAAATTGATGTTTTGTGGATTTTCCTCAGTACCAAGGTTTATTAATTCAAATCTCAAACTAAAACTTTGAAGCTTTGAATTAGTAACTTGTTTAAACCTATATTTAATGTCATAAAGATCCTCAAGTTTGACCATTGGCTTAGGTATTGACTTTTCTTCAAGCTTTTCCTTCAATTGGAGATCATGCTCACTTTCATTAATAATTTTATCATCATAGGACTTATCAGAAGTTAAGAAATTCAAAATGTCATCATCATGATTGAATACTCGCTAATTAGTGACATTGTCAGGAATAGATGGCCTAAAAACTAATTCTACTGAAAACCTGTCGAGACTATAATCTTCAGATGGCAGGATCTTAGAAGCAACATTAAATAACAAATCTGCTGTTGCATTCCGAGATCTGGGGATGGGAGAAATATTAAATGCTAGAAAATGAGACACAAGGTCTTGCACAAAGGATTGATAATGTTTAAGGTGACTAGAAAGGCAATGTATAGTATTTCTAACTTGTCTTTTTACAATTTTAGAGTCACCGAACACTTTCAAATATTGAACTTTAAGACCAATAGCTTTATAAAGTCCTTGTATCAAGGCTTCATATTCGACAGTATTGTTTGTGCGCTCAAATTCTAATCTGCATGATAACATGGTCTTTTCTCCCTCAGGACTAACCAAAATACATCCTGCCCCTACACCTTCATTTGATTTAGACCCATCAAAGTATAATGACCAAAACAAAGATTTATCTACCGTTTTATTTAAAGTTTTCTTAGCAATTTCAACACATCTTGATGTATCTGTTTGGGAAAAATTTTCAATTTGAGATGTGAAGCTATTAACTGAGAAAGGTGATGATTGAGCAGTAAAATTTCCAAAGAATGATTTAGATGAATAGTTACCCAAAATGTTGTTGTTGAATGATATTGGCTGGTTTTCTTGCTCAAACTTAGTGACAGTATGAGTCATATGTTTCTCCCGATCAATCTTGATCTGATTGGGCTTTCCTTTATAGGGCAACCACATGTGCGACCAATCGGTGGAAATATAACCATGAAGTTTCTCAGACCAGTCTCTACTTAAAATCAAACCATAGAACTCAGGAATATCAACGATTAAGGTATCAATTTTCTGCACAACCCTTGGGTCCGCTGATAACCTGATGGTAACTGAATTGATTTCTCCTAATACTTGGACCTTAGTTCTATCCATCTGGACAATGTGAATTGCAGACTTTTGGGGTTCAATATTTAGTTTAGAACAAACTGAGGCTGGCATTATATTCGAAGAATCCTCAGAGTTTATCAAGCAATTGTGCAGATTTCTATTATAAATTTCGTAGGTCAAGAGAAAAGGAGGAGTATGTGAATTTGATCTATCTCCGATTAAAACAACATCAATAGCTTCTACCCTACCAGGAGGTGGTTTACTTGTTTCATTAGTACCTTTGGACAATACAACATTTGGAAGAGGAGAAGAAGGTACTGCATCTAACTCCTTAAGCGACAATTTTTGTTGATGTTTGAGTTTACTAAGCTCAAACATTGTGATATTTGCTTTTGTTTTATTCATGTATTCAACGATGTTGTAATCCATAGAGTCTGTGACTACTAATGTTTTATATGCTGCAGGTGGATTTGAGGTTGATAGTTGATTTTGAGAAGGTACCGTCGTAGATTTCTTTGTGGGAACCTTTTTTTTAGTAGTGGTACCTGCATTCCTTTTCTTCTAAGTTATCTAGACATGTTCAGGAGTACCTTTACTTCTGGTAGTTACAGGGAAAGCTTCGTGTTCATTTTCTGTATCAGAATTAGGTAGGATAAAGTCCCACATTCCATGACATTCTACAGTTACCTCTTCTTCAGTTTCTTCCAATGATAAGATTGTTTCTTCTTCTTCTTCTTCAGGATTCGAGTCTGCATTGGATATAGTATTTGGAGGCTTTGTTTTAGGTTTCTTAAAGTTTCTAAATGGTCTTTTAGTTGAAGTCTCGGTTACTTGCTTCTTGATTTCAATCATTTCATTTGACATAGTTTTGAGTACTTTTTGGAGACCTTCCATATGATAGGGATCTTTAGCCATTTTATTTTTTGAATCATCTTTGAAAGTGACCTTTTTTGATTTTCTATCTTCAAGAGTAGCGTTCTTTTCTAAGGCAATGATGCATTTCTCTACAGCAAGTGCTTCTTTCATATTTTTTGCAAGAGTTGGTTTTGCAGCTCTATCTACAAAGATAACTATGTTTGAAGGTAGAGCTATTATATACCATTCGCTTCTAACTTGCTCACTTGGTTTAGAGGTAGTTGGAATCTTATTCAAGAGTTTATTGAATCGTGAATTAAACTCTTTTATGGGTTCTTTAGACTCTATCCTAAGATTTGAAAGATCATTAATTAACGTTGCTAGAGATCTGTCATCACCATATTTAGTCAAGAATTGTTCTTGAAAAATATTCCAACTGGTAATGGATACTGATGGCAATGAAAAGTACCAAGACCCAACTGATCCCTGTAAGGTATAAGGGAAAATCCTGACAACCACATCTTCCTCTATAACTCCTTTTAAGTTAACTGACAACATAAAGTTGTTAATATGCTCATCTGCTTGTATGCCAACATCTGGATTAAATTTAGGCAACCATTTCTCAGGATGAGCTGGCAATGGGTTTAATGGTGTAGGCATAGTGACTGCACCAGGATTATTCCATGGATTTTGTGCCATTGTCGAACTTCTACTAGATGAAGTGCCGATGAAGTTCCAGATGATTGGGAAGGAGGAGATATTGAAGTTTGAGGAGGTTGAGAAACATATGTTGAAGACCTAGTTCCCTGTTGAACGACAATATGGAGTGGAGAAGTGGATGGTTGACTTCGCACTGGAGAAGATGAAATGGATGATGATGACGATAAAGTTTCACTGTCAGGTCCTTCAATAGTTTTCCTTGCTCGTTTCCTTTTAGGCAAAGGTAACTTAGTAGGTTCAATACCAAGCTTTTCACTCTAAAGTCTAGTGAGAGGATGAGAAGGAACAAATTGCGAAGTTACACTGCCTTGAGATGCGTCAGATTTCTGTGGAGATATTGAGAATCCTTGAAGTTTATGGATAAGAGATTGTACTTCAGGAGATTCTGGAGTTATTTTTTCTGAGATATTTTGGGGTTGAGCAGTGGTCGTTGATTCTTCTACTTCTTGCTTGGAAACTGGGTTTCCATCTTGCAAGGGAGAAGTCGGAGGTGAGGTGGAGGGAGATTTACTCTCAAAATGGGTTGTATATTTGGGGTTGCTCGATGTTCATAGTTTATGGCCTCCTTCTAGCGCCAAAAATTTTGTTGCCTCGAAAATCGCTGCATCGACATCGGGTGTCCAGACCTTAAAGGCAGCTCCTTTTCCGTTTGGTGTGGTGGCTCCGACTAGATATAATGGGACCAGTTTCCCAATGATTTATGAATGGGATGGTCCACACCCCCTCCTTGGTCGTATCCATCTCAATACCATGCTCCTCCAATTGCTCATTCGTTTCACTCTTATGCTCAACCACAACCTCATTGGAATGCACCTCATCAAGGGTGGAGTCCCAGTACAACTCTCCTCTCGCTCTTTTGCCTCCACCACCTGCTCAATCACAACCATTTCCTCTTGCTCCACCAAGACAACCCCAAATACCTACTCAACTGAACCCGAACCCCAATAACAGATAGGCCCAACAGGTATATAGTGGAGAAACATCATGTTCGACCTATGCTGTGGAAATCTAGGAGATTAACCTATGATCTGGAAAGATTTTTCCAGATAGACAACCTCCTCCTAAGGAGGATGAGGAAGAAAAATAGGAAAATGAACCGAAAGCCATTCCACCCTTTCCTGAGAGACTAACTGGAACCACACAACCAACCCTAGAAGAAACTAAACTTTTAGGGGAACTGAAATAGTTATGTGTAAAGATACCACTTCTCCAAGCCATAAAAGATGTGCCTATATACAACAAGATGATCAAGGAGAAGTGCTTCAGGCACCCAGGCAGGCACAAGAGAGATGCTCCAACTATCAATGTCATAGGACAATTGTCTGACCTGATGTTGGGGCAGGTAATCTGTTTGAAATATCTGGACCCTGGGAGTCCTGTAGTCGATGTCCACATCAATGGCACCATAATGCCCCATACCCTGATTGATCTAGGGGCTACCATTAATGTGATGACCAAGGACACTATGCTCAAGCTCAACCTTCAGGGCTCCCTGAGAAAGACCACAACAATACTACAGTTAGGAGACCACTCCACAGTGACCCCTGAGGGGATTGTGGAAGCTGTAATGGTCTCTATTGATTCCTGGGAGTACCCCGCTGATTTCCTGGTTCTCCAGCTAGAGGAAAAGCTCACTGGGTATCCTCTCATCCTGGGAAGACCTTGGTTGGCTACTACAGATGCCTACATCAGTTGTCAAGCTGGGAACATGACAATAAAAAATGGGCATATGTCCAAATAGCTAGTCCTATATCCTCCTGCCCAACCTTTGTTAGAACATGAGTTACCTCTCTAGTTGGAGGAGGAAGATGAGGATGAAGTCTATTCTGCACCATTGTGTACAGTAGAAGCTACCATGGGGGGCCCAGAAACCGAGGATGATATTAATGAGAACTTGATTTAGAATCCACCCCCCAATGGGTTGCCATTAGAAGAGATGGTGGATGAAACCCAAGCCAATCCTTTAGTTAATCTCTGTGTGGCTGATCCAACCTCTCTCCAAGTTAAGAATGTGAAATTCAGCCCTGAAAGAACTTTGAAGATCAACTCATCCCTATCCACCTCTCAGGAGAAAGAATTGTGTAGCTTATTGAAAGACCACTTGGATGCTTTTGCTTGGAGCTATAAGGAGATGAAGGGAGTCCACCCTTCAGTCTGTACTCATCACATTTACATTAAATAAGATTGTAAACCAGTCAGGCAGCCTCAAAGGAGGATGAATCTAGCCCTTAAGGACATTGTCAAAGAAGAACTGCAAAATTTGTTGGATGCAGGATTCATCTACCCCATCTCTGACAGTGAATGGGTCTCTCTTTTGGTGTTAGTGCAAAAGAAAAATAGGAAGTGGATAATTTGTGTAGATTATCGGGAACTAAACAAGGCCACAAAGAAGGACCATTTCCCTTTGCCTTTCATAGATCAAGTGCTAGATGGCCTGGTAGGGAAGAAGTTCTTCTCCTTTCTAGATGGGTTTAGCGGGTACAACCACATCCAAATCTTGGAAGACCCAGATAAGACCAATTTCACTTGTCCTTGGGGTACTTTTGCATACTGGTTCCTTCCTTTTGGGTTGTGCAATGCTCCTGCCACTTTCCAGAGAGCAGTACTGAGCATATTTGTTGAACTAGTTCATGATTAAGTGGAAATCTGTATGGATGACTTTACCCCTTATGGTTCTAACTTCCAGGAAGCTGTGACTAACCTGGGAAAAGTTTTAGCCAAGTGCATTGAAATGAACCTGTCCCTCAGTCCCGAAAAATGCGAATTCTTGATGACTGAAGGGACCCTGCTAGGTCATACAATTTCTCAGCAAGGATTACAGGTGGATCCCAACAAGATTGCCATCATCCAAAGGGTCCCACCTCCTCAAAAGGTAAGAGATGTTCGGAGTTTCCTAGGATTAGCAAGGTATTATAGAAGATCCATTAAGGATTTTAGTAAGCTAGCCTCTCCATTGTTTGGTCTTTTGGGAAAAGATGTTGAGTTCATATGGACTGAGAACTGTCAAGAGGCTCTGGACACCTTGAAAGGTAAACTGGTAACTGTCCCAATTTTTAGAGGTCCAAATTGGGCCCTACCTTTCCACGTTCATATAGATGCCTCAAACAAAGCGATAGGAGCAAACTTAGGGCAAGTTGATGAGAAGCTGCCTTATGCCATATATTTTGTAAGTAAAAACTTTTCCAAGGCAGAATTAAACTACACTGTAATCGAAAAGGAGCTCCTAGATGTAGTCCATTCCCTAAATAAGTTCATACACTATATCAACGGCTATAAAAAATTCATACACACTAATCATGCTGCAATTAGGTATTTGATGAATAAACCAGATGTAAATGCTCGTATTATTAGATGGCTACTTTTATTGCAGCAATTTGATTTAACCATTGTTGATAAGCTGGGTAAGGAAAATGTTGTTGCTGATTTTCTGTCTAGATTAGATCTGCCTATAGGTGAAGAAGGAATGGTGGATGATCAAATGCGAGATGAAAACCTATTTTCTATCCCGGTACTCTCCCCATGGTTTGCTGATATAGCAAATTACTTGGTCCCAACACAGTTTCTGCCACACATATTCTCAAAAGAGAAAAGAAAGATCGTGAGGAAAAGTTCTCCATTCACCTGGATTGGGGGCAATCTCTTCAAACTTGGCTCGGATTAGATTTTGAGGCAATGTGTGAGGGAGGAGAGGTTTTTGACATCCTCCTAACTTGCCACGATGGGCCTTGTGGGGGCCATTTTGCAGCAAAGAGGTCTGCCTTCAAAATTTTGCAAGCAGGTTACTATTGGCCCACTCTTCATCAAGATGTCAGGAGGTATATCAGCCAGTGTGACCAATGTCAAAGGATGGGGAAACATACTCCAAAGGATGAGATGCCCCTGCAACCTCAAGTGAGTTTCGAGCCATTTGAGAAGTGGGGCATGGACTTTGTGGGTCCTATCAACCCTCCTTCAAAACAGAAATCTTACA
This sequence comes from Pinus taeda, assembly GCA_000404065.3. Classification (NCBI taxonomy): domain Eukaryota; kingdom Viridiplantae; phylum Streptophyta; class Pinopsida; order Pinales; family Pinaceae; genus Pinus; species Pinus taeda. Next base: position 33,875 of record APFE031629033.1, read on the forward strand.
TCATTGTGTGCACTAATTATCTAACATAATGGGCAGAAACAAAGGCGATCAAGGTAGCAACAGAAGAAAAAGTAGCTGAGTTTTTGAGGGAGAATATATTCTACAAGTTTGGATATCCAAGAGAATTAATCACAGGTCAAGGGAGTCAGTTTACATCTAATCTAATTGAAGACCTACTCATACACCACAGAATTAAGCATAGAACTTCCACCCCTTATCATCCACAAACAAATGGACAGGTGGAAGTCACTAACAGATCTTTGGAAGGAATTTTGATCAAGGTAGTGAGGAGTAAAATGAAGGATTGGGCAGATCAATTGGTTAAGGCCACCTGGGCCTATAACACCACTTGGAAAACCACAACGAGGTTCACACCCTATGAGCTGGTCTATGGGAAGAAGGCTTTGTTGTCAATAGAATTTGAATATAACACCTTAGGGATGGCAGCTTAGCTGGACCTACATCTCAACCGTGCACAAAAGGATATGTTACTTCAGCTCAATGGATTGGATGAACAAAGATTGTAGGCCCTTCTCCACTCAGAGATAGTCCAACTTCAAAGGAAAATATGGCATGACAGACACCTCAAAGAAAAAAAATTCCAGGAAGGAGATTGGGCACTGCTGTTTGATTCAAGATATAAGGATTTCAAGGGCAAACTAAGGACAAGATGGCTGGGACCATACATAGTAGAAAAATGCAATGATAATGGTTCAGTTCTGATCTGGACCATTGATGAAGAAGCCATCCCCATGCTCATCAATGGGCATAGGTTGAAGACCTACAGGAAGCCCCTTTCCAAGCAGGAATTAATTGAGAATCTGAGTAAAACAATGTTGGTAGTGGAGCAGGTCTTTGCCTCCACTCCACCCACACTAAAAAAAAAAAAAAGATCCTTGGGTGAAAACCTCCTGGAGGTGCCCCAACTGTCCAAAAAAAAAAAAAGATGATGAAAAGAAAAAAGAAAAACAGAGAAAAAACAGAAAAAACTAACTTCTTTTGAATGCATTGCAGATTGCAAGGGGGTCACAGAAGAAAAAGGACATGGCTAGGCTACATACACCCTTGATAGCTCATTTCTCCATCGCCATTATCTTTCCCCAGGCCTTAGTCTCGCTTGTTCTGGAAATTTTTCATCCTACAGGAAACTTTGTGCATTCTACAGGAGGCTCCTGTAGAAACCACAAAGAGCTCAAAACCAAGTTCGAAAAAGACTTCGAGGGCTAGAAATTTGTCCAGAAGGCCTGTGCACCTCCCTACCGCCATTCATCCACCTAACTCTCCATTCCATCCCTGCACCACCACATTTCCACTCGGTTTTTCTTCCTTGCATAGAAAACACAAAAATTTTGTTTCTTTTGTTTTTTAAGCAAAAGAAAAAAATAATGAATAAAACAACAACATTCTTCACTTGTTTCTTACCTGATGCATTCTAGCTGCTTTTTCTTTCCTTCAGCACCTTCCTCAGTTGTCTCTTTAGTCCCTGCTCAAGCATCAGCCATAAATTTTAGAGGGAGAAGTAGCTACAGGAAATCCTACAGGATTCCTGTAACGACTGATCCCTTTAAAAAAACAAGCTCCAGAGGCAGGGTCAGTGCAGCCAAGATGTATGAAACATGCAAGGAGCAGTTCCTGATCAAAAATCACCAGCATAAGGTAGCCAAGCCACCAGTTCAGAGGCCATGAGCACCAACAATAGCAGCAATAAAAAAAAAACAAAGTGCCAAAGTCTGAGCATGTAGATCACGATAGCGACTAACAGGTAAGTGGCTAAACCTGTTCCTCTGTTGCATGAATATTGTTTAGAAACTGCATGAACCATTGAGATGGTCGCGATTAAACTAAATCGGTGGCCATAAACTGGCCACCCTCGTCCAATTCAAACAATGTTCAAAAGGTGTAGTCAGCACGTGTGGTCCGTCAACTCGGGAAGAGAAACTTAGAACCGGTAGTGGTGGCAGCGTATAATGGGAATGATGGAAGTGATGGCGGGCAAGCGACATGAAATAACATAATGGCACTAAAGTAGGGACCAATGGTCCAAACAGGGATAACGTACCCTTCCTGCCACCTCACCTTGTCACCGCAGATCACGCCATAAGCTTAAGTACACTCCAGTAGAAGCCTCCACCACCTTTTGTTTTCATTTGCATCGATGAGTTCTCGGCTGCAACAACTCACCTACCACCTGCAGAACATCAAAGCAGTCACTCTTTGCCAACTTTCAAAACTCTTCCACTTATCGGGCTCTACATGAGCATTATCGCACTCTACAGGAGCAAAAACACAGTCTACAGGAGCCTTTCTACAGGAAATCCAGAGAGCATCTCTACAAAGGGCAAATTCAAAATTTTTTCCAAATTCGAGCTCGGAAAAAAGGTAGGCTTAGAAACCCACTCTGCATGTGATATATCTACAAAAGGTGGTGGGATTTGAAACAAAGTACTGGGTTGAAAAAGAAAGGGAAAGTGGAAACAAAAGTCTGCTTGTGTTTTTCTAAAATATATACAGTCTCTCCATTTTTCTCTCTGCACTAAAAGTCTGGCTTTTTCTTCCCCGTATTCTCCTGTAAAGAAGAGATGCAACCATAGAAAACCAAGCCTGAAAAAAGTGAATTTGCATTGGGAAGTCTGTTTATTTTGTGGGAAAGAAAAAATTATCTTTCTCTATGTGTTGTTTCTTTAAAAAAAAATATTGATTTCCTCCAATAGCCTAAGAAGTAAAGGAAGGTTGAGAACAAAGTTTGAAGGGCAGCAAAATTAAAATTTGTTTTCGAAAAAAGAAACCCGAAAAACTCTCTCTGGTTCCAAAAAAAACCTCAGTTGTTCCTTTGTTTTTGGTTTCGAAAATTTGTTGCCTTCCTCCTCACCTGAGAATTTCCAGCAGTCTCTAAAACATCATGACAGGGGGTTTTATGAGAAAAGAGCCTTTGAATTCCGCCAAATTGCATGAACACCCAGAAGTGGTAGCCCTCTTTACTAGGGCAAATTGGATGCCTTTCTTTGAGACAATTCATGGGTATGATGAGGAAGTGAAAGAGGAATTTTTAATGTCTTTAAGACCCCATTCAAAAACCCATGCTACAGTCAGTTTTAGGGGTCTAACCATAGAGCTTACACTAGAATTTATCAGCAGAATCATAGGTCTTCCACTTGGGCTCCCCTGGAGCAAAGAGGAAAAACCACTAGGACAGGTTGCTAAAAAGACATTTTTCCAGCCTGATGAAAATCCTATAGAGGATAAGAATGGGATCAGAAGGACAAATATACCTCATCCATGGGGTTAGGTCAGCTACCAGATCTTGAAATATATCTCGTGTGAAGGAAGATACAGTATAGTCTATGGTTATCACTTCAGATTATTGCATGAACTAAGATATGGAATGGACCTACCTGCATCTAGAAAACTCAGTCTTCCATATTTCCTCCTCCAATCCTTGATAGAGTGTGGCACCAAATTGAATGTAGGGGTTCCAAACCAACTGGCTCACCATGAGCTCATTAAGTTGCTGGTAGAGGATGCCCTCCACACATACACCATCCCTATAGCCTGGGAAATTTTTAGGAATATGACTAGAGAAGATGACATAAAAACTCTCACTGATGACCTTAGCCCATCTGGAAGTGAAGAGGAGGAGCAGAAAGAGGAACTTGAAAAGGAAATCCATTAGGAAGCACAAAATATTCATTGAATTAGAAGAAGAAAAAGAGGAGAAACAGAGAGAAGAGGAGAAACATGACACAACCACAATTGAACCTAAAGCAGAAAAGAAAACAACATCAAAAGCAGAGAAGAGGAAGAGTACAAAATCTGAGAAGAAGAAGCCCAGGACAGCTCAAAAAAAGATTGCCACAGGAAGGGTAGAAACTTTGCAAGAAAAGGAGAAAACACCACCAGAGACAACAGAAACAAAATCTGAAACAACAGACACAGGAAAAACTGCAAAGGATGAAGAAGAAAAACAACAAGAAGAAGTGTCTCTTGAGCCACTAGCAAGGGAAGCAGCAGTTGTTCTTGCTACACTTAGCACTCTAGCTAAGCAAAAAGGGAAAATAAAAAGACAGACATCTATGTATTTCAAAGCTCAGAGGAGCACTAGAATCAAGGTGGGCAAGCCCCAACCACCTTCGAAAGAACCTATTATCATTGAGGATGCACCTATTGTGACAAAGGAGGAATCTCCCTCCAAAATCTCCATCACCTATGAGAGAGGGAGTCGTAAGACCTCCAACTAGAAGGAAAGGATCAAATTAATGGACTCTAAAGTAGTCCCACAGGAGGCACAAACCTCTCTATAGGAGACATTGGCTAAGCTCAAAGAAACTGAGAAACTGGAAAGGAAGGCAAAAGAACAGTCCCAAGAGGAAGATAAGGCAAAAGAAATACCAGAGCCTGGACCTCAGCCTAACTTAAGCTCCTATTACAATCTTCTAGAGGGTGGGAAGATCATCCCACAAAAATTTGCAGTGCCTGTTTTCTTCGAAATGGAAAAGGAAAGAGTCAGGACCCACACCTGGATGCAGATTGCAAAATCCAAAGGGGTCGAAGACATAGGACACATGGAAAACAAGTTGAGAGAGATGAGCAAAGAATTGAGCATGGTAAGGCATATCGAGAGCACCAGAAGAGCTCAACTGCAGGAAGAAAATGAATTGTTGAAAAAGCAACTACAAGAAAGGGAACCTCAAGGAGGAAATGAGTTGTCAACTCTGAAAGGACAGCAACAGAAAGAGGGACCCCAGGTAGATAGTGAAGCAACAGAGAGACAACAACGAGAAGAAGAACCACAGACAGACAGTGAGACACTGATGAAACAATAGCAAGAAAAAGAATCCCAAGAAGAAACTGAAGTGTTGAATTTGAAAAGGCAGTTATAGGAAAAGGAAGCCTAGTTAGCCTGCATGCCCAGCTGGGCAATGGAGGCATTGCAATGCAGGCTTCCAGCCAAATCATATGCACTCTACCTCAAAGACCAGCGGCTCCAATTTCAGATTAAAACACTAGCCCAGAGGGGCACAATACCATTTCAATATTATGGCCAATTTATGCATTTACGTGATTACAACTCAGTTGAAGATAAAGAAAAGCTAGCAAAATTTTACCTACACAACATGGCACTCACTGACATGAATTTATGGGATCCAAATGCTGCATTGGGAGATTTGTAGTTAATGGCTATGGCTTCTTGGATGATCCATGAAGAGAAGAGAGTAGTGGAAATTCAGAAAATGATGACAAAAGAGCTAATTGAGCCCCTGATGATTAGAGAAAAACCAGCAGAACCCTTAGCTCTCATCTATGCCCACCAACACCTTGCAGCTAATTCTCAAGTTCTCCTTGACTATGTTGACAAGCAAGCACAGACTATTGCTCATTTCGAGGATATGGAGATATTGTTTGGCAATGACTGTCTTCATGCCTGCATGAGAAGGTGGAATACATTGCCACATAGCCTAAGGATTAGGGAGTATCACTCCCTAAACAGGATGAGGGAAGCCATGAGGAGAGTGCCCCTGTATAAGCACTCAATGCATAATTTGAAATCCAACTAGATTGGTCTTAAACTCAGTCCTCCACTGCTGATAGGATTGTTGGAAGGAGTTAAGGAGGAGGAAAAATAGAAACAATGGGAAGAAGTGGATAGGAAAGTAGGTTTCCATGATAGAGAGGAAGATATCACATCAGAGGCTTGGGATGTTAGGGAATCTGTCAAGGCTATTAAAGATGAAGAGCTAGATTAGTTGCTCAGAGGATGAGCAACCCATTCAGCAGGGGGGTGATGATGAGCCCCATAAATGGGTAACTATATGGGCTCATTCTGCCTCTTATTTCAACTTAATCCACCATTCTCATTAGTTTGTTGCATGTTTATGAATATATTTATGCTAATAGAGTGAATTGGATTAGTCACTTTGCCATGTAGTCTAATGTGTGTTTTATGTAGATTTTTTGGACAATTTTGGACAAAGACAAGGAATTAATGAGGAAATGGTAGCCAAACTCGAGGAAAAAAGGGAAGAGGACTTGTAGGGGGGGTGTCTCCTTCATTAATGACGCCTTTCCTTGAATCCTCCTTCAGAAACTCGGAGCACAAAGGCCCACATTGATGATTCCAAGGGGCAACTGAGCAAGTCAAGTAGGATTGTTGTTTATCTTCAATTCTAGGAAGCCGAGTTCCTTGATTTTAGGAGGACTGTTGGAAATCCCCATTTGTATAAATAAGAAGGCTTCGAGCCCTAGCAAGTTATCCAGTTCTTAGTAGATTTTCACACTTTTGTGCAACACATTGGTTAGCTTATTTTTGAGTTCTTTTTTAGAACAGTTTATGTGATGTAACTACTATTTTTTGATAAATAAATATGAAACAATTTTTTGAGCCAGCACTGATCTCTTTCAGAGGGCTGAAGCTCTTGGTTTAGGGCCCAACCCAAGCTGCCTAGCACCTCCTTTGTGTACTTATATGCTTTTGTTTCAATTCATGAGCTAATTTATGTTGCATAGATTCACTTTACTTTGTTAGATTAGGTTTCTTTTGATGGTTAGTATAGTTTTTTTTGTTTCAAGTTGCTTAAGTAAGTTGCTGCAGTGACAAAATAAGATCCAAAAAGGACACAGTAGGCCCTGATCTCCTTTCTCCCTTCCGGGGAGTATGATTTGAGGTCAAGGCACTGTTGCTGCCACCAAAAACACAGTCTTTGCTCTTCCATGCAATTGCTAGTGTGATAACTTGATTTGGAAAAGTTGATATTGGTTCAGATTCACTTTCTTAGATCATTTCCTATTCTTTTTCCATATTTCTCCCGCATGCTTTTCTATTCATGAGGTATTGTTCAACATTTTTTTTGTTTGTAGGTCAGAAATTAGGTCAAACTAGACAAAACTTTGTTTTTAGTTCTTTCTTTGGTCAAGTTTTGATAAGTAAATGTGCAGATATTTTGCAAGAAATCTCAGCTCATTATCCCTCCATAAAACAACCAACACCAGTTCATTTCTCCTAGATTTCCCAACTCATTCACAGCATTTCGCCAATCTGCCCTAATTTCTGCATTTTTTTCCATAAAGTTGCTTTCTTGCCTTTTGAACAAATCCAACCATCGCATTCATCCCTGATCTTCCTTGACAAGTTCTAGATGCCTCAACACCTTCATCCAGCCTTCATTTCCCCTTTCCCATCATTCTTCCACCTTCAAATTCCTAAAAACAACTTTCAGCCTCCTCCTGTAGATCCTCCTGTAGATCCCCTGCAACCTCTTGTAAAACTTCCTGTGAGTGATTTTTCGAAGTCCGATCACCATGGAAGTCCTCAGAAGGGTGCTAGAGGCTTCTTAGGACCTCTCCACACCATCATCCACCTCTGCAACAACCAACTCCATCTTCCTTTGCCACCAAACCTCTGCACAGTCACAACTAGATAAATCACAAGCATAATAATTTCACATAAAAACACTTAAAAGTACAAAAATATGATTTCTTCTCATTTCTTTTTAGAAGTAGCTTGAATAAATGAAATTTACCTTTTCAGTAGTCAATGGCCCCCATTTCAACAGTTTCCATCTCTTTTCTTGCAAAAGTAGGGTTAGTGGGTAAACTAGGGTTTGTTAGGGCTTGCTAGGGTTTGCATTTCATTTCAAGTTTTCATTCTCTTTCTGCAAGTAGAATAGCCCCTGTAGAGTTAGTTTCCTTCCATCACAGTTAAATCTTCTTCTAAGAACTCATAGAAGTTGGCTTAAGCTCCTAGCGAACTTGTGCCAGTTGATCAAGTGACAGCCTATAGTAAGAGCTAGTACTTGTGCATACAACACCGTCGCTTCCAAGTTTGTTAGGAACTACCGGGTTGATAAAAGTAAAGAAGGAAGCCCCAGGAGTTGCAGCATGATTGCTGCAATACTAGAGCCCACCATTTGGAAAGATGATATGGCCGAAGAATATGAATTAATCATGAAGAATGACATATGGGATGTTGTGTTGAGACCAAAGGGGAAATCTATGGTGACTTCAAAGTGGATATTCAAGATCAAGCACGGAATTGATGGTTGCGTTGAGAAATACAAGGCAAGGTTCGTGGCTTGAGGATTCTCCCAGAAAGAGGGAGAAGATTATGATGATATATTTTCAACTGCGGCTCAATATAAAACCATTTGTTCAATAGTTTCCCTTGCCACAAGTCAAGGATGGACCCTTCATCAGATGAATGTGAAGACTGCATTCCTTGATGGCATGTTACAAGAAGAAGTGTACATTGAGAAACCACATGGATTTGAAGTAGAGGATCAAAAGATACATGTTTGCAGGTTGAAGAAAGAAATGTATGGTTTGAAGCAAGCCTCGAGAGCATGGTACACCCACATAGATAGTTATTTGGTGAAGCTGGGTTTCACAAGAAGAAATTTCGATCCCAACCTCTACTTCAAGGTAGTCCAAGGTATGTCATTGATTTTAGTTTTATAAGTTGACGATCTATTCCTGACAGATAGTGAGCCCCTGATGATCGAGTGTAAGAGGGAGCTGGCCTCTGAATTTGAGATGAAGGACCTTGGAATCATGCACTACTTTCTAGGCCTTGAGGTGTAGCAAAGGCCCAGTGAGATTTTCCTTTCATAAGTAAAATATGTTGTGAAGTTGTTGGAAATATTTGGAATGACAAAATGCAAGTCCCTACCCATATCAATGGAAATGAACATCAAAAAGTTATGTGGAGAGGTTGCAGGACCCAATTTGATGAATCCATCTGAGTATAGACAATTTATTGGGACTCTGATGCTCCTAGTGAAGACCCGTCTAGACATATGCTACGCAGTGATTATGTTGAGTGAATTCATGACCGAGCCTCTCCATGCACATTGGATCGCTTCCAAACATATTTTGAGATATTTGCATGGGACAGTCACAATTGGCCTGAGATATTCTTCTGGGGATGTTTGACTTCATGGATACACTGATGTTGACTGGGCAGGAAATGTTGTCAACATGAAGAGTATATCTGGATGTTGTTTTAGCCTTGGATCTTCCATGATATATTGTATCAGTAGGAAGCAGAAGTCCATAGCATTGACTACTGTCGACGCAGAGTATATTGCTGCTAGCATGGCTACCTGTGAATTAGTTTGGTTGAGGAAGCTCTTTGGAGATCTATTTGAGAAAGTCCTAAGCACTACAATAATATATGGCGACAACAAGAGTGGGATCTATCTGTCTGAGAATCTCGTATTTCATGACAAGTCCAAGCACATAGAGATCCAATATCACTTCATTCAATACATGGTGCAAAGAGGAGTCATTAAACTCCATCACATATCGATAGATGATCATATTGCATATATTCTCACCAAGACTTTATTGAAGGGGAATTTCTTGGTCTTCAGAGGGTAGCTTGGACTAATGGACATGACCCCTCCTAATAAGTGGCATTGCTAATCAAGGACACTGAGCCATATCTTCCCCCCAGTTCGAGCTCCCAGGGTGTGGAATTGAGATGGAGGGTTCCTAGGGTTGAGGGATCTCTTGACAATAAGGCATCACCCTTATCCTTTACCCATAGGGTTGGATATGTTTCTCCCCTATCTTGGTATTTACAAAGTATACCCTAGTTGGAATCATACCCACAAGTCAGGTTTGTTGGGACTTTCCCTCCCCATTTGGCCAACGGGTTGAGGATGCTTGGGGCATGTGATCCTTACCTTTTGGTAAATTGGGTATCTAGCCCAAGCTCTAATTATTATGCAGGTGTTATACCACATGAATCTTGAGAGTCATTGTTGGGAAGATCGGTAGGCAATAGGATGGGTTGAAATGTGCTCCCCTATATCACCTATTGCTCGATATGGGGTCGGAGATATTTAACTTCCCCATGAGATTTTGGGTTGAGATGTACTCCCCAATGTGGTTTTAGATTGAGATATGCTCTCCAATGATGTAGAGGGTGGTAGCTTTAGCTCCTCGGTGATTATTCTTCTTTATATTCGAGAATGTTTCAACAAATAGAGTTGAGCAAAGATGAGAGATGATATGACAAGCGGATATACATGACATATTGATCAATGGTAAGATATTAACAGGTGGAATTATGATTATCCCTAGTTGAGAGGGAGTGTTAAATTATGAAAATACAGTCAAATTCCACTTTGGATATCTCATTTTATGTAGATTATTATTGCATTAAGTTCCTCTTTTTGAGAGGACCAAAATTGACCTAACGATCACTCAAATCAGATAAGGGAAAGTGCACTTATGAAGAAAAACCCACATATGCACATTTGGACCGGTCGGCCCTAATGGTAAATTGGTCACCCTTGGAAGCCTATAAATACAAGTGAGATCAAGCTCATTTGGACATCACCAAGCATATTCTTCTTCTCTTCTTCATTGATTGGTTCACACAGGTCTAAGGTTGAGTCAACAAAAGAAGTTTGCAACATTCCAAAATTATAGGGTCTGAAGCTCGCACATGTTTCTAGGGTTTTGGGTTACAAAAGTTGGCTCGTCACAGGGAAAATTTGGCTGCAATCATTGGCTTGCAGGCTCAAGGGAGTGACTAGATTCTTTGAGTCACTCGTACATCTCCTCCTCCTTGTGACTGGAAATTTTGACTGAAATTTGATCGCTGACTGAAGTTGACCATAGACAGGAAAAGTTGTCTTTGATATATATTGATGCTAGAAACATATTTCTAAATTTTATTGGGTTGTTTTGCTAGATGATATTCTATTGGGCTCATTGTACTCTTCGCTAAAAATTTTATGATAATATAATAGAAGAAGAATTTCAAAGGGTTTTCCCCCTAGTGGGGTTTTTCCCTGGTCTTTGACCAAACCTGGTGTCTTTTGTTAATGTGTTGATTGCCTTGTTTGTCATTTCATTTTTGCGTATTCTCTTTGCCCTACGACTTGGTGTGATATGGGCAAATCAGAAATAGGAAGAAATGATTTTTCTCATGCGTATGCTCTTTTCTGCCATGCCTTAGTGTGATCTCGGAAAATCAGAAACATTGAGAAAAATATTTAGTTTCTGTGAAAGCTAACTTCAAGCTACAAGATTTGGTTTTTTTTGCATGTTCGTGTTGGGTTGTGTGGTTTTTTGTTTTATAGGCAAAAAAATCTTTTTCAAGTAAGCACGCACCCCAAAACTTTAGTGACTAAAAAAAAAATACCTTCTTCTTTTCCAAAAATTATTAACCTTTTAAACTAGCTCACTTGGTCCAAAGTTGCTTTATGAGAATAGAGGTCTTGGGTTCAAATATTTCTTTTTGTTGAGTTACTTTTTCAAAAAAGCAAATGTAACTTATGTTTTAAAGTTACTTTATGTAGAAGTGTTCTCATCCATTATAAAAAGTGAGTCACTTATAATTCTAAAGTCTTTTTATCTTTTATTTAAGTTACAATTTAGTAAGTAACTTATAAAGTACCATTGTAAAAGTGACTTTCACTTATTTATAAAAGTGGGTCACATAAAATCTTTTTTTAAAGTGAGAAATTATATTAAATTTGGAAAGGGGGGTGGGGATTTTTTTTAAATATAACAATATCATTCGTTTCCACACATTTATGCACTTCGTCGACATTTTTAACAAATTTTCTTCAAAAAGCCATAACTTCTTCATCCGAAAGCTGTTTTAAGAGCCATTTTTTTTAATCAGCCTAATCTTTTGAGATCTTTCCATTAGAACACTTAGTTTCAACATTTACAGCTTCAGTTTTTGTTAAAATGGAAAGTCCATGCCAAGTTATTCTCGACATTATCAACTACCTCTAATGGTGGTCCTACATTATGGATTTACTTAGAAATAAAGGTTTTTATAGAATAGCCCCAGGCCAAGAAACTAAACCTATCGATAAAGATAAGGAAACCAAATGGGAAAATAGGTAATATCAAGCACGTGGGTTGATAGGGATGTCTATTTCTCCAGACCTTAGATTCCATATCGTAGAACTTGATACCCCTAATGAAGCAACGAAACAACTCACTAAAGTTTTTGGAATTAAAAATGAAATTAGAGCCCATCAACTTGAAAATGAGTTGCTTATTTTGGACCCGAATAATTTTTCTTCCATTGAAGATTTTTTGTCCAAGTTCAAAGCCCTTAGACTTCTCTTGGAAGGTGTTAAGGTTAGGAAAGATGGTGGTAGCCTTATTTATTCCATTCTTACTAAGTTGGGACCAACCTACTCTGTGTTTGTTTCCACCTTCCATTCTACTAGAGAAGCATTTATTTCTCAAGGAGAAGACTACAAGTCTCCCTCTTTTGATGCCTTTTGTGATTCTTTAATAAGAGAACAAGGAAAACTCTTACATCTTCGTATTCTTAGTCTTGGAAACTCTTCTAAGAAAACATTAGCTGCCCAACAACAACCAAATTCAAAGAATCTTAAGAAAAAATATCCTAAAAAGAATGGTCCTAAACCAAACAAGGGTCCTAAGCAATTTCAGTCTCAAAATGAAAAATCATTTCAACAAAATGATAAGGCAAAGAAAAACAAAGGGAAGAAGATTGATAGACATTACCACTTTTGTAATCGAGATGGCCACTTAGAATCCAAATTCTTTAAGAAGATGGAAGCCTTGGAAGCAACAATGAAGAAGCATAACATCCATTTGGAGCACTCTTCAACTTCAAATTCATCTTCAAGAATAACACTTTCTGCATGTGGTTGTCAAGCATCTCGGTCTTGTTATGCACTAAATGTGTCTTCTTCTTCTCATTCTCATGAGTGGCTCATTGATTCTGGAGCTTCTTATCACATGGAAAAAAACAAATCCATGTTTTCTTCTTTATATGATTGTAACACAAAAAATTTATATGTTGGTGATGATAGATATCTTAGTGTTGTAGGGACTGGAACTATTCATCTAGACAATGGTCAATTTTATGATGTATTATGTGTTCCAACCTTATTCTGCAACCTTCTATTTGTATATCAGATACCTCATTCAAGTGAAGATAAAACCGTTGAATTTTCACCTCACGATGTTATAATTAAGGACCTAAGAGATCCTAAATAGATTTTAGCTACTGGCATTGCTGATGATTCTACAAGGTTGTATAAGTTTAACAACTTTGAGTCATCAAATCTTCCCTCAGTATTTGTTGCTCATAATGATGAAGTGAGCAAACTTTTGCATGAGAGATTTGGTCACTTAAGCTATCGCTCCCTTCAAAATCTATATAAAGAAAATATGGTGACAGGTCTTCCTATGGCATCTTGTAGAGATGGTGTTTGTTCCGGATGTGTACTCAGAAAACATCATCGGGATAGTTTTGAAAAACGTGCCTCTTGGCATGCCTCAGCCCCTTTACAACTTGTGCATAGTGAGTTATGTGGTCCACTTCTAGTTGTTTCATTCTCTAGCTACAATTATTTCTTAACTTTCATTGATGATTTCTCTAGACACACTTGGGTACACTTCTTAAAAATCAAGAGTGAAGTATTTAAGATGTTCATGGCCTTTACGACCTTTGTTGAGAAACAATCCGGACATCAAATTCTTAAGCTAAGATCTGATAATGGCAGAGAATATGTTAACAACAAATTCATAAACTTTTGCACTAAGCATGGACTTCAAATGCAACATACTGTTCCATATACTCCACAACAAAATGGTGTATCTGAAAGGAAGAATCACACCTTAAAGGAAATGGCTAATTGTATGCTTCAATCTAATGGACTAAGTCTTTATTTTTGGGCAGAAGCAATTAACTGTGCAAATTACATAGTAAATTGCACTCCTACTAAGGCTTTAAAGAATATCACTCTAGAAGAAGCATGGAGCTCAATTAAACCAGATGTAAGTCACTTTTGTGTTTTTGGAAGTGAAGCATGGGCCTATATTCCAGTTAAGAAACATAAAGCCTTAGAGCCTAAGAGTGAAAAATGTATTTTTGTTGGATATTCTAACGATGTCAAAGGATATAGACTTATTCCACTTAAGTCCAAAAATGTTATCATTAGAAGAGATGTAAAGTTTTTTGAAAATATATTGGCCTACAAGCTTAGTTCAGCGGATGTGCCACCTCTCTCTATCCATTCTACTTTTGAAAATATTTCTTCTTCAGATGATGACAACAAGGATGAAAATACTCCCTCACTTTCTAAGGATCCTACTTTTAGCTCCTCAGCTTCCAAAATGGGTCCGTGCTACTCGGGATGCAACAGGTGCTCTTGCAGGTGATCCTATAGATCAGCGACGTACACGTTCTCAGTTTGATAGGGCCTTTTCTTTACTGGCTCAAGCTTCAGCGAATTGTGATCTTGACACCTTTAGAGAAGCTTCAAGCCATCCATATTGGGATGCAACTATGAATGAAGAATATCGTTCATTATTGGCAAATGATACATGGGATCTTGTTCCTCTTCCAAAGGGACGAAGACTTGTTAGATGCAAATGGGTTTACAGAACCAAGTTTGGACCAGATGGAAAATTTGATAAAATAAAGCTCGTCTTGTTGCTAAGGGTTTTTCACAATTTGAAGGCATTGACTATACTGAAACCTTCTCCCCTGTTGCCAAAATGAACTCTATCCACCTGATTCTTTCCCTTGTTTCCTCTTTGAAATGGGAAGTCCATCAGATGGATGTTAAATCAACCTTCTTGCATGGGGACTTGCACGAAGAGATCTATATGGAAGAACCTCATGGCTTTATACAAATAGACTCCAACCTTGTATGTTGGCTTAAGAAATCCCTTTATGGTCTCAAGCAAGCCCCTCGGGCCTTGTAATGCCAAAATGGATACTTCTTTAGATCTGAATTTCTAGGTGTCATTTGACAATACCTTCTACACCAAGAAAGTGGGTAAGTCTCTTATCATTCTTGTTCTTTATGTTGATGATCTTATCCTTACTGGTAGTGATCCCAACCTTATAAACCATGTGAAGTCCAACCTTAAAAATAAGTTTGAAATGACAGACTTAGGACACTTGCATTATTTTCTTGGTCTTCAAGTTTTTCAATCCAAGGAAGGTATTTCCCTTTCCTAGTCCAAGTATGCCTGTGATCTTCTATGCCACTTTCAAATGGAAGACTGTAAGCCATCCCCTTCTCCCTTTCAGTCTGGAGCTAAACTTTCAGTCACTTATACTTCTCCTGAAGTTGATTCTACCTTATACCGTCAGCTTGTGGGAAAACTTTTGTATATGACCCATACTCGTCCTAACCTTTCCTTTGTTGTTGGCCTTTTTTATCAGTTTATGCAAAACCCACATGAAAGTCATTGGAAATTAAATAAAAGAATACTTCATTATGTTCGAGGTAGAATTCAATTTGGGATTCATTATAATACATAAGCATCTCCTCTATTGGTTGGTTTTACTGATTCCAATTGGGCTGGTGACCCTGATGATCAGAAGTCTACTGCAAGTTATGTCTTCACTCTTGGTTCTGGACCTATTACATGATCTTGTAAGAAACAAAGTGCCATTTCTCTTTCTTCAGTAGAAGCATAGTATCGTGGAGTCATAGAAGCTAGTAAGGAAGCCCTGTGGCTTTGTTAGATCTTATTCGAGTTCCGTTTTCAGCAACAACATCCAACTACACTTTGGTGTGATAATCAAAGTGCCATTCAACTACGCAAAGATCCAGTCCAACATCAGCATAGAAAACACATTGAAATACACATGCACTTTATCAAAAAGCTCATTGATGACCATGTTCTTGAGGTGCAATATTGTTCAACTGATGATCAAGTTGCAGACATCTTTACAAAGGCTCTCACAAAGGCGAAGTTTACTAAACTTTGATTTTTGGTTGGAGTTTAGGAAGTTGTCACTGAGGGGGGATAGGCTCTAATGCCTCCTTCCTCCTCCGATTGTGTCATATTTGTACATTCTTCAATTCTATCCCAAGTTGTTCTTAAGGGGAGATGTTGGGATATTCCGACACATAGGAAATAGTTAAGTATAACTTGGTCTAGTGTAGAGTTAGGTAAAATGTGTTTCTTTACTATGTACATTTGTAGCCTGGCAGTCTTGATATGTTATAGACTTGAAGTGATTTGACGGTTCATTCTCTCCTTGGTATTACTGATACTTGATCCATGGCCTAGCACCCGATTGGTCCATGATCTCTATTTAAAGAGCATGGAGGGTCATATGTAGGGTGACCGTTCATGAGAGAAGCTTATGTAAATTTTCTTTCTTTTATTAATAAATTTCCTAAAGTGGTCGCGTTGGCTTAGGCCGTGGACTGTTTCCCTCTTTGAGGGTTTTAACCACGTCAAGAATACTAGTGTATTTATCTGTGATATGTTTGTGAGCGGTTTCCTTTGGTGTTCGATCTGAGGAACTTACCCTGCAAATTCCTACACTTGTCCCTCCCTAGAGCTTTCGTGTGCTTATTAATTACCTACTAGTAAGTGGGAACATGTTGTAGTCAAAATGATCCATGTTGCTGGTGTCTGACATATTTTCAATCTTCCTTCACATCTTCAAACTGATCTGAATCCCTATCACTGGAAATCATTGTGAAGAAACTACATCAGTTATTACTTTCTACCACGCTAATGTGCATACTCTGATCTCACACTACTGATGCTTCTATGCTAAAGTCATCACTGCACCCATGTGGACTAATCTCTCAGAACCTGAAGATCAAGCTTCCATTGGGCTGCTCCCTCTGAATCTAGACTCTGTTCAAGTCTCAAACTCTCACTTATCTACTGTGCCACTACAAATGGCCATGCAACTATCCCTTGAGTCTTTGACTACGCCTCCATGGCTCTACATTATCTCTCAAGAATCTAACTGCACCTTGCTGACACCTTGATCCTCTTGCTTCTTTACTCAGTATGGGTTCGCATAGAAAAGGTATTGACCCATGTGAGGAATACACATCAACTGGATCTGATATGTTTATCAAGCCCTCTAGATCTAAAAATCACTCGTGAGTGACCTCAGTTAATTAATGAATGAATGAAGGTATTACAAAATCATGTGTTGGTGTGTGTCTATGTTATCTTAGGCAATAGATCGATAAGGTTGCAAAATACATAGACACTAGAAAATGGAAAACGGTAAGAGAAACACAGTAAGCAAATACAAGAACACAACAAATTAACAAGGAGTTCGCCCAATCCTCCTGGGCTACGTCTCCGGTCTAGCTTTCAGTGGTGGCCTTTTCTTATTGTGTCTTTAAAGCATAGTTTTTACAATGAGGAGCTCAATTTGAGTCTCCTAAAACAGATGATGCTTAGCAGGGTGGCTCTTGGATTCCCCAAGCCGGTAGAGTGCACAGACTCTTCCTTACTAAGTCTCGACCTCAACTGGTCATGAATGGGATGAGTCCAATTTGGTACTCAGTTCCTTACAGATATCCTCTCAGGGATTGCTCAAACCTCTCAAGCCCTCTGTCTGCATGATGCTACCTTTCTCTGTAGGTTAGCTCGACTCTCTGTTTCCTGCTTCTTGCTTATTCTTTGTTCTGTCTCTTTGTCTCATTGTCTCCTTCTTTCTTACAATGCTCGCTTTTCTCTCGCTTTGCGCTCTCCCTATCCCTATCTTTGTCTATTCATGGCTTAAGGCCAATTTATCTCATGATTGTTCGCTTCCTCTTCTGCCCCTTCAGATCGCCTGCTGCTGTTCGCTTAGAGTTCCCTGCCTCTATGCCATCATCACTGTGTAACGTCTTGCAGGGAAGTGGCCACTTATCCTCTCACGAAATACACCAGCTCTTCCTCAAACGGTTCAGTATTTCGGTTACAATGTGTAATGATTCATCTGCCAACTCAGCAGTCAAATCAGACTTCAACCTTTTATACACTGCAACTTAATTCTCCCTCCAGATCCGGTCATTCATCGGGTGCAATCTCTATCACCAGATCTGGAGCCCCCAAATCCTACAGTGTTCGCTCTTATCACGCTGTTGACTTGCTTGACTATTAGCCCGCGATGAGAGGTGGTTTTCTCCCTCATCCACTGGACACGCATCGTGCAATGTATGGAATCGATCGTTCTCTTACCAAATCTGCTTACACCCAAATGCCTCGAATATTTTGCAAGTTTTGGAGCTTGGGGCCTGCCTTTTGCTTTAGCGCTTTCCCTATGGTTTCCCGGCTTCCCATGTAACTGAGCACTCGGGGCTTTTCCTTCTCGAGGGGTTTTTCCCATCGATGCGCGATTCGTGCATTAGAAAACAACCTCTGTTTTCCGATCTGGACTTCGTAACTACTGTTAGAGTCGGTCTAGTAGCCCTCCATCAACGATCAAAGCTCTTTGCATTTGCATAGGTAGGTGTCTCATCAGTGTCATTTTTTGCATCCCATTAGGCATGCCATAACCCTGATGGAGGAGCTGGTGTTTTTTCCCCCTCTTGGCATTGCTGGATCAAAGTCATTTCAGTCATTAAACTCTTTCAAGATTGTCTTGTCTTGTCTTGAGGTCAAATTCCTAGGTCTAGGGTTTTGGTCAAGTTTGTCTTCAAGGTCATGTCTTTGAAGGTCAATAAATGTTCAACAAGCCAGAGGGACGATTTTAAAGGTGTTTCTTCGCAAACTTCTATCTTGTACAGTTAATTTTCACCTTGGATTTAAAAACTTTGTTTTTAAAGCTAAGGTCATTTTTCAATTTTTTGTAAAAAGTGATGAAATTTCAAAAAAAAACTTACAAGGACAGCATGTAACCCTGGCTCCCTTGCCAAGATCCCTCAGATGATATCCCTGCAAAAAGAATCGAGCAAAAGCATTAAATGAGTCAATTTCAGGACAAAGGAAACCAAAAAGGTCAATTTTATAAAGTGTAAAAGCGAAACATTATAAAGTGGGTTTGGGCATGAAATTATTTCAAATTAAAGCTATAAAGGCCCAATCTCCCTCCATTTACCCTTATTGTGCATCCAAATCACTTGCAAGAGAGATTGGGCGAGTGATTGAGTGAAATTTTGAGTGAATTTGGGAGCTGGATAGGCGTGCGACCCATCAGGCCAGGCACGCGACCCGTCAGAGGCGTGCGACCGGTCAAGCGCCTTCCACAGTGCATTTTTTCAACGGGCGCGACCCGTCAGAGGCACACGACCCGTTGGGTGAGGCGCGCGACCCGTCAGCGCCCTCCTTTTGAAATCGACTTCAAATTCACCCAAGGAGCTATGAAATCGCCGATTTTCCTGAGGGTTTTATGCTGTTTGAAAGGTATTCCCCTTGTAATCATTTTTCCCATTCCCTTTTCCTTTCCTTCATATTCCATGTAAATTTCCCTTGCTAAATTGTAAAGAAAACCTAAACCTTACCCCTCATTATGCCCATGTAAACAAATGCATATCATGATGCATATGCAATGATTTTCCCTTAAATCCCTGTTTTATATATTTATTCCCATTTTTCCTTTAAAAGTGCCCCTCCCCTAAAATTCCCCTCATGTTCCTTGTCCCCTTGAAACAGCATATAAATCATCATTTTATAGGCAGAAACAATAGTACATTTTGGCCACTCTGCTCCTTAAACAATGTCAGAAACTGAAACCTATGAGCAGAGTGATGACCAGGCATCAGCTTCAGAGATTAAGGTACAAAGGAGGCCTCATAAGGGAGGAAAGGGTGGTCATCATAGGAGAGAGGAGCCCACCTCTTTGACAGATTTACAGGCTTGTCCTATGGCAATCTCATGTTTTCAGTACATGTCTTGCTATGAGTTTTGCGAGAAGATCTCTCGGATTCAGCACCACAGAGAGTTGACTCGCCTATTTGTTTTACACTTGCATGATGGACATGTCAACCTTGCCGGGGTGGACTTTATTTTGACACCCGAGGTGATTGCACAGGCTACAGGGATACCTAATGTCGAGGAGATATGGAATAAGCGCAAGGTGTTGGACAGTGTTCAGTTTGAGCCTTTTGTTAGACCAGCATTCATGAGA
>APFE031629033.1:59270-77137 GCA_000404065.3 Pinus taeda
CTCATACAATCCCTGCTTTGTTTTGAAAGCAGTTTTCCATGCATCTTGTTCTGCAACTCTGACCTGATGGTATCCACTATGCAAGTCTAACTTGGAAAAATAAACAGCTTCTTTGAATTGATCTAAAATATCATCGATGTGAGGAAGGGGATAACGATTTTTGATTGTTACCTTATTCAGTGCTTAGTAATCAATGCACATTCGCCACGAGCCATCTTTCTTTCTCACCAAAACGATTGGTGACCCACATGGTGATGTGCTAGGTCTGATGAACCCCTTCTCGAGCAACTCCTGCACCTGCTTCTTGATTTATGCGTTCTCTAAAGTGGAAAACCTCTTATACCTGTGGCTGCAATAGTTGTTTCATCTCCTGAGTCTAACCCCAAATCTTTCTGAATAGTTGTAGCAGTCTTCTTCTTCTTGCCCTTGAACTTCTTAGGTCTCAGTTCCAGAGGCAGAATCCAGCAGTGCTCATCATCATGCCCATCCTTTTTACAGTGAGTGCATGAAGCCTTGCTTTTCTATGCAGTGTTAGCCTTCCTTGCTTTCCATTTCTGGTTTCCTTTCTCCTTATTCTTGCTTGCAGTGGGTTGGGATGATCCCCCAACTTCTGGACTTCCATTCTTTCCTCTAACTTCTAGATGAGTAGCTTGAACATATACCTCATCTATACTAGTGGGATTAAACATGAGGATAGTGTGCCTCATGTAGCTGTGTAGACCACTAGTGTACTTCAACAAAGTCTTAGGTGAGTCTAATGAGATTCCTAGAATCAATGCTCTCTTTCTAAATTATTGAGTGTATCCTTGTACACTTTGCCCTTTCAACTGTCAAAGGGTTTGTCAGCTCATCATGGCTTGCTACATGTAGGCCTATGGATAGAACTGCTTTTTGATTGTAGAAACAAATTCACTCCGGACAGAGATAGTCTTACCATGTCTCTTAAGGTCAACTTGGGTCTTGCCTTCTCACCAAACCAAGGCAGTGCCTCCAAGGTGTAGACTTGTCAGCTGAATCTTGCTCTTGTCTGAATCAATACTCTGCACTCTACAATAAAAATCAATTTGTCTAATCCAATTGTCTAGCTTTTCTGCATTCAACTCTCCATCATATATAGGTAAATCAAATTTAACATCTAGTTTAATCAAAGATGCCTTCCTTTTGTGTTCAGTGCTATTAGGAGGCGTGAGAAAGCTTTCTTCTTTCCCCTTGCCTTTTGAGTGGTCATGGAAGTGAGACTCATCTTCTCCTTTATCTTGTTTGGAGCCTGATGAGTCTTCATCTTTGTGTTTTCTAAAGTCCCTATACATTTCCTCTACCATGGGATTTATGGCTAGGAAACTATCTATGAATTGAGGGTCTGGCCCCATAGAACCTTCCTCCGACATTGTCTTCCAAGGATAGACTCTCCCAATTTCAGGATTAGTTTCAACCAACTCTCCTTCTCCTAATTTGAGCTTTGATCTAGTTAGCATTCAACAACTAAATCAAACACAAGCTTGTCTAACCTTAACAGCCTTGGGCTCTGATACCACTTGATTTGAAAATCACTCATGAGTGACCTCAGTTAATTAATGAATGAATGAAGGTATTACAGACTCATGTGCTGGTGTGTGTCTATGTTATATTAGGCAATGGATCGATAAGATTGCAAAATACATAGACACTGGAAAATGGAAAACAGTAAGAGAAACACAATAAGCAAATACAAGAGCACAACAAATTAACAAGGAGTTCACCCAATCCTCCTGGGCTACGTCTCCAGTCCAGCTTTCAGTGGTGGCCTTTTCTTATTGTGTCTTTAAAGTAGAATTTTTACAATGAGGAGCTCAATTTGAGTCTCCTAAAAGAGATGATGCTTAGTAGGGTGGTTCTTGGATTCCCCAAGCCACTAGAGTGCACAAACTCTTCCTTACTAACTCTCGACCTCAATTGGTCTTGAATGGGATGATTCCAATTTGGTACTCAGTTCCCGACAAATATCCTCTTAGGGATTGCTCGAACCTCTCAAGCCCTCTGTCTGTGCAATGCTACCTTACTCTGTAGGTTAGCTCGGCTTTCTGTTTCCTGCTTCTTGCTTATTCTCTGTTCTGTCTCTCGGTCTCACTGTCTCCTTCTTTCTTACAGTGCTCGCTTCATGCTCTCCCTGTCCCTGTCTCTGTCTGTTCATGGCTTAAGGCCAATTTGTCTCATGATTGTTCGCTTCCTCTTCTGCCCCTTCGGATCACCTGTTGTTGTTTGCTTGGATTTCCCTGCTTCTGTGCCATCGTCACTATGTAACATCTCGCAGGGAAGTGGCCACTTGTCCTCTCACGAATTGGCTAGCTCTTCCTCAAGCAATTTGGTATTTCAGTTACACTGTGTAATGATTCATCCGCCAACTCAGCAATCAAATCAGACTTCAGACTTTTATATGCCACAACTTAATTCTCCCTCCAGATCCAGTCATTCATTGTGCGCAATCTCTACTGTCAGATATGGAGCCCTCAGATTCTACGGTGTTCGCTCTTATCGCGTGGTTGACTTGCTCGACCGTTACCCCACAATGAGAGGCGGTTTTCTCTCTCATCCGCTGGACACGTGTCATGCAATGTATGGAATCGCTCGTTCTCCTGCCAAATCCCACCCAACATGCCTCCGATATTCCGCCGGTTTTGGAGTGCGGGACCTGTCTTTTGCTTTAGCACTTTCCCTACGGTTTCTCAGCTTCCCATGCGACTGAGCACTCGGGGCTTTTCCTTCTCAAGGGTTTTTTCCCAGTGATGCACGATAAGCACTAATCACGCATCAGAAACGGCCTCCAATTTTTGATCCGGACTTCCTAACTGCTAGTTTTCATCCTGCACGGTCTCCATGGGCCTTGGTCAGTGCGCTTTGAATGAGGTCTTCGTCGTTTCTTGCTGGCTACAAACTGCCACTGTCCAGAGGTCTTCCTGATAGTGCTTTGTTCACAAGTTTTTGAAGTCTATCCTGATTTGATACAATCATAGCACTTTGATAATTTTCATGGATCCCATTCAGATCACTCCATGGATAGATATAGACCTCCCACTGCTCCTCTCATGGATCTTTCCCAATATAGAACACTGAAGTATCATACTGTCCTCCATCTAAGGATAATGTTGCAAACATGGTGAACTCATCCTCCAATCTAGCAAGCAAGTCATCAATATCTTCTGAAGCTATTGTCTGCTTCCCCTTCTTGCCATTTTTCCTCTTCAGACACTTGCTAACATAGTGACAAAGCTCACCACATCTGAAGCACTTGAACTTCGATAGGTCCTTCTTCTTCTCCCCTTTAGAGTCCAGTCCATGGTTGGGACCTTTCTTTTCTTTTCCTTTTCCTGCAAGAGCAACATTTTCTTATTTCTTCTCTACCTTCAGTCGCTTACCACTACTACTGGTTGTACCATACACAAGGATGAGCCTTAGATCCTCCTAAGTGAAGCCACTCCATAGGTGTTCCCAACTAGGAAATGTGTCTCATCCAAAGATTACTTGGATGAATGTATGCCACTCCTTTAAAAACTTGTTGAGTGTTGTGTGCACCATATCACTATTTGATGATTTCTATCCACCTGTTGCAAGTTAATCTTTGACAGTCTGAATCTTGGTGAGATAGGATGTAACATTCTCTCCCTTCTGCATCTTTACCCTTCTCATCTTTTCCTTGAGAATAATTTTCCGATTTTCAAATGGATCCTAGTACAACTTCACAATGCCGACTAATGTGTCTTTTGTTTTTTCTTATCTGCAATATGTGGGATGATATGATCCCAAAATCTATCTAGGACCATCCTCTTGGATTTGGCCATATCCTTCATGTACTCATAGTACTGTATAGGATATGTTGTCTCAACTACAATTGTTGTCACCCTTTAGACCATGCTCATCCAATAGGAATTGCATCCTAGGCTTCCAAATGCCAAAGTTAGAGGCTTTACCCAACCTGTCCTAATCTCTGAGTCTTGTTGTGGCCATCTCTATGAAACTCAAAATATGGATAAATAAATCGAGAAATCTCCTTCTCCTGCTGCAAAAATAACTCATCATTCTTCCTGCATTTTCACTCCTCTCTAGAAATTCACAGATTTGCTTTTGGATAATTCACACTTCCACCTGTGTCCTTCTCGATATTTGCGCTGCCTATTGCTCCTCCTTTGGGCAACTTTCTCTACCTCTAGAACCTATTCTGGTACTGACACCCACATTACTAACCCTGAAGCATTCATTGACTAGACTGGAAATCTCTCATTTCCAAATCAATTTTCCGGCTATGGCCTTCTTCTATAGAATTATGGCCTCCTTCCTGCTACTAGAAAATTGGAAACCCTATGAGAATTTTCTTGGACATTCCCTCTCTAAAAAAATTCTTTTTGCTTTTCACTTCCTTGCCCTATGTTGATCTTCTACTCCAAAACCCTTGTTGCAAAATCACTGCACTAGATCTACTCTGCGAAATAACTAATTAGCTTACCGGAAACCCTCTCTGGAAATCCTCATTGCCTATTGCTACTGCTTTGAGTAAAATTGAACTTTTTCTCCGACCTGGAATAGATATCGATCTACTTCTCTCCTGCAATTCAGACTTCTTGGCTAGGCTTGCGCAAATATGAAATTTTGTGCTTCAATTCTCCCTTTGAACTGCACAATCTCAATTCCTTCACTTCTAGAGCCTTTGATCAAATCTTTGTTGCTCTAATACCATGTGAAAATTCCTTTAATGTAATAACTAGATATTTATCTCCTAAGTATTAGCACTTTATTTGTCTTCTGAATTATTATTCGAAAAATAATGATAAATTCACAATTGCATTCTTCACAATAAAATGTTGTGGAAATATAAAAACTAGAACTCAAATATATGCACACATACAGAAATTTAACACTGTTATTTTTGGACAATTGTCCTTGGAAAAACCCCAAAGGGAAAACCAATGCAACAGATGAGAGTTTTATTATTATTCAACAATTTGATAGAAATATTACAACTGGTTGCCAACATAGAAAACCTCCGGCAATCTACTGGAAAAATAAGATGGATACACCCTTGTCTCCATCCGCAATTGATCTAGCCCTTTCTAGAAAACTTTCACTTCCTTCTATTGCTTGCTCTACAGTCTAGAAATGTGCACTGCTTGCGCATATAAATTTGTACATCCTTAAAAATGCCTCTAGGTTAGACATCTCGCTTCCCTCTACCTCTCAATCCCACTCGCTCTACCTCTAGGACATTAATCCGACAACTGGCAATTGAAACATGGTTCTTCCACCAACTCGAACTAGGTGAACTTGCTAACTTGCACTACTATAGGTCCCCTCTCTGTAGATGAATTCAACCTCCTATTTCCTGTCTCCCGAACATTGGAAATTTCCTTTGGATTCCTACACCCAAATATTTATTGACTCCCTGGTCTTTGATGCTTCCCTAGCTTCAATTGCACCCTTGTTGAATACCTACAACTGGGTAGTTGACCTACTCAACTCACAACTAATTCCATCCCCAAGCCCTCCAAATTGCTCTTATAATCTCTTTTTGGAGTCTCAATGGCCACGATTACATCTCAACCAATGGCTAAGACCTTATTGACTTCAGCCATGGAAGTCTCTAGAGAAAAATCAAACTTAATTAATTAATTAACTTGAATTAACCACATTTCCTAAACTAGACTTGGGAAATAATTAATTTATGGCTAATTAATTTAATTAAGTTGTCTCCAAGTCTTATCTCGCGAAACCTTTTTTTGGTTTTGGATATCTCATGTTACTTAGCCTCTTAGACATCATTTGAGATGAGAACACCTATCCGCTGCTACTAAACTCAAAAACTAACAACCAGGTCTTACAATCCTTGGCAAACCAACTTCCATACTATTGTTGCTACCATGCATTATAGAAATAGGTGCTTTGTTGTTTCTTCTTGGGCTCGAGAGAGTGGGAAAGCTAAAGGTCCTTGGAGGCTTCTTTATTTATTTTCAGATTTTCATTGGTGAGAATTTTGTCATGACATGTTGTTCAACATAAAAAGTTGACTTTGGGCAGGTCCTTTTTGCTCCAAATTTTATCTAAAAAGGGAGATGGTGGTAAGAGGGTCTCATACCATTTCTTAATTGCATAAACTTTGTGGTCTAGGGTTAGTTTGATGATTGGCCTTGCAAACCTTAAGAAGTTTTGCAATTTTCTCCATAGTTGTTGCAATTCATCCATTGGGGGGTGGTGTTGCCAGCCACTCCAACCATGTTCTTGATCATCATTCCATTCACTCAAATCTTTGAGCTCATTATCCCCATATTTCTTAGTTGTAATATCAATGTGTCAAATTCTGATATTTCTACAATAGGGGGTAAATTCATTCTTTTTTCATTCCAAATCCTCATCCTGTCTCTATTCCCCATAATTTAATAAAGGGAATTTTGGATAAGGGGGAAGCTTGTACAAAATTTTTCTAGATGACAGTGCCTTTTCAGGCTAGTGGTTGTCCATCCATGCTTCATAGCCCACTGTTTCCTAAATATTTCAGGGTTATTATTGTTTTCCAACAATTGGGCTTTCCATCTAAGATTCACTCAAGGAATTTTGTGCCTAAGGTCTTGTTAGTAAGATTTAGATCTGGGATGTTGATCTCTCCCTGAGATATTGGAGTTTTAACCATTCCTCATTTGATTAAATGCATCTTCCCTTGGTTTTCTTTGCCACCTTGCGAGAAGAAGTTCTTGATTAAGCTTTCAAGGTGATGAATTAATCTTGTCTGGGCTAAAAATGTTGAGCACTGATAGATTGGAAGAGAGGTGAGAAATAATTGAATGAATATTCCTTTTCCTGCTAGGGTTAGCCATCTTATTCCCCAAAATTTTATTCTTGCTTCCATTTTTTGTTGTATTTTGAACCAATATCCTATGTTCTACTATTTTTCTGCAATAGGGATTCCTTGGTAGGTGACAGAGGACCAAGAAAATACTGGTTTGAATCCAAGTTTGCTTGCTATCTTGGCTATCTATATGTTTCTTATATTCCAACTAAACACTTGGATTTTTTCTTTACTAACTCCCTAAATCATCACAAATTTATCCAATACATATTTAAATTGCTCTACAATTATGATGGAGGCACCTCCTAACAATAGTGTACCATCTGCAAATCATGCATGGTTGATTTCTTTGACCCCTCTGACCACCTTTATCCTAGGAATGTTTCCATTTATCCTTCCTTGTCCAATTTGCTATTTATCCTTTCCTTGTCCAATTTGAAACTTAAAGTATGTTCCATGAGAGTGTAGAGTAGAACCGACATGCCTGCCTCAAACCTTTAGTGAGGTTGAAGAAAGGCCCCGACCTCTCATTCACCATGGGGGATATCCATGGTTTTCTAATGCATGCCTTAATCTAATTAATCGAATAAGAAAATCCAAAATGAGTCAGAGTTTCAAAAATAAAAGAATGCCCTAACCGTTCAAAAGCATTCACCATATATATTTTCAGGATCATTGCTTTGTCTCTCCTTTGTCGACTAATGTGGATAGCTTCTTGCACCAAGATAATGTTGTCCAAAAACCATCTCCCCTGAATAAAGCCCCCTTGATTCTCCAAGACACATATATCCAAGAGTCCCTTCATCCTTCAAGATATGATTTTAATTATGAATTTTTAAGAAGTGTCGCAAAGGGAAATGGATGTAAATTGGGAGAAGGAGGTCGGGCTTCAATCTTTTGGGATCAGAGCCAGGAAGGATGAGTTGGTTGCTCCTCCCACCCTCTTATTTCTAGGAGAGTCATTGATCATCCAATATAAGTCATCTTTTATTATTCCCCAATAGGATTTGTATAAGTTAATTGTGAAGCCATCTAATCACAGGGATTTGTCTGACTACATCTAATTAATTTCCTCCCAAATCCCCTTATATTTTATTTTTCCATTAAATTTTTATTATATTTCTTTGTAGTTATATTGGGAATTTCACCCAATAAATATTGCACGACTTCCTCTTCTTATGTATTAGTTTCTTTATATAACTCACCTAAGTGAGTCGAGGCTTCCTGTTGGATGTATTCCTGTCCCTCTCTATAATGCCCTTCTTGTCCTTTAATTTCAGAAATTATGTTAACCATTTCTCTGGCATTTTCTTTTTTATGGTATTGTGGTGTATTCCTATCCCCTGTTATTAACCATGAATTTATGTATTTTAAGTTCCATTCTTCTTCTTCCTTCCTACATGACTAGTAGAACCTGGCTGACATCATCACTTCCACATTTAAAGTTTATGTCATTTTCTGACCTTCCATACTTTCCTACAAGTTCTCCATTTCCTGAATGATCTTTGCTTTTTCTTGAGAGGCTATATCATATCTATATATCTATATATAATATATATATATATATATATATATATATATAATATATATATATATAATATATATAATATATATAATATATTTAGTTATTTTATTTATTTTTTTTTTTTCGCTCAGTGTTTTAGGGCTTCTTTTGCTTTTAAAAGCTTCTTTCTGGATGAAAGAGTGGGAGCCTCTAATTGGTTTTTCCCAAGCCTGGGTTACCATTCTTGGAAGTTGTCTTGCTTGATCTAGAGGGGCTTGAAAAATAATGATATGGGTATGTGATCTGAAACTACAAGAGGTGGAATCTTGTGAAGGACTTCCTAGGTGGAAAGACTTACCGATATTTGAACTAGAAAGTGGTCTAGCCTTTCCGCAATGTGATGTACTCCTACTCACTTATTTTTCCAAGTGCAGTTACCTCTTTTCGGCATTACATCTATCTAGTCCCATCTAGTAATAAATTCTTCAAAATTTAGTCGAAGGAAGTCATGCGTCATTGTTCCCCTCTTCTTTTCCTTTTGAGAAAGGTTTATGTTCATATCTATGCGAACAATATGTTAGTTTTTGTAGTACCAGAGGTGTTCTAGTCTCAAAACTTTGTGTAGAGGCTAAAACATGGGAGTTCTTCGTAACCTAGAAATAGTTTATGGAAATTCCACATTGAAGTGTCTCAATTAGATTATTAGCCTACTTTAAATATTTCCTAAGTCTAAAAGTAGGACAAGGAGTTAATTAATAAGTATTAATTGAGAAAGTTGTGAATCATCTAGAAACTCACACAAATTGATCCAAAGATGATCTCAGCGATCGATTATGTTTTGATATTTGCCGTTGGAGTTCCAACTAGAGATTAGAAGAGGAGGTCGATTTGTAGATGGAGAACACACATTAGAGATCAATTTCCTTGGGCAGTTTGACTTTCCAAAGAGCAATAGACGAAAGAGTTCAAGCAAGAGAAGGGAAGCATAAACAAAGAGGGGCATAGACAGTGAGTCCGGAAGAATTTTCTTCCAATTCCAGAGAGTTAGAAAGATGAGGCAAATATTTTCTCCAGGAGGCTACGCAAAGGTAGCGCAAAGCCTCAAGAAGGCAATTCAATCCAGCGAAAGAGGAAGGAATTTTCAGTTCCAAATTCTAGGAAATTTTTCCAGAGGCCCGAAGAATCATTTTCCCAGTCAGCAATAGGGAAGATGACTAGATTCAATCAATAAAGTATCAAGATTTCTCGGAGTGAGGGTAAATCCCTTAGATATTTTTTTCCAGTATTCCTCTTAGATAGATTTGTTAGTTTGATGATATTTATTATACTTAGAATTTCCCAATGCTACTTAATAATAAAAACCCTCAACTGTTGCACCGATTTTCCCAATTTGGGTATTTCCAGGGACTTGTTTCCAAAAATATCTGTGTCAAATTTATATGTGTGTGTGCCAGTATTTTCTTAGTTTCCAGTTTATCTTCTACAGTAATTTTTATTTATGAAGATTGCAATGTGATTATTTCATTGTTTCCATAGCAATAAACTGTTAAATTAATTTATAGTTAGAAGATATAATTCCAGTTGCTGTATTACAAATTTCAGTGGTAAAATTTTCACATGGTATCTAAGCGATTTTGATCAGACGGAAAGCTGAGAAGTAGAGGTAGAAATTTGGGGTATCACAAATCATAAGCTAGGCAATACGAATTGTTGGGCGGTTTGATTTTTCAGTGAGGTTGGCAAAAACACTCGGTTTGCCAGAAAGCGTGATTCTAGTAGGCAAAGGAAGCAATAGTCTAGTATTTTCACTGAGAAGATTCCTTGTTTGGGTGTAAGAGGCTTTTGTAGTAATTAGTAGCAACAAAATCAATGTTGAGTGGAAGAGGAAGAGCACACACAATGGGAAATTTTCCTCAAAGGGTTTCTAGCTTAGAGATTTTTTTTTTTTTTTTTAATAGTTACAATTAACAGTTGTTGTAGGCAATTTTTCTCACTCCAGAAGGGAGTGCGAATAGCAGGTTCAACAACTAAGCAGGGGGAAAGAGGGATTTTCTGGTTCAAATTTGATATGGCCATAACTGGGCTTAGAGATCAAGATAAATTGGAGGGAACCTCCAACGTTTTCATCTGGAAGGCTAGGATATCCTTCCTTCTAGATGAACATGGCTTGAAAGCCTATGTAGATAATGTGGTGGAATTTCCTCAAGATGTAGATAAGCTAAAGGAGTATAGGAAGGAGATGGAAAAGTTGAAGGGGTTGATCCTATATGGAGTCTAGGACCATATAATCTCACATATATCTGGCAATACTACTGCCAAGGAGATGTGGGACACTTTCATCCAACTATATCAGAACACTTCCGAGTAGTGGAAGACGTTCCTACAAGATAAGTTGAGAAGCATCGAGATACAAAAGGGTGAAAGGCATAGATTCCTTCCTCACTAGCATTAAGGAGGTCCATAATCATTTTGCAGCTATTGGGGAGGCACCTCAACCAATAGATCTTGTATGGTTGGCACTGAACAGTGTCTCAAAGAAGTGGAAAATATTTGTCCAAAGTATCTTGGGCCGAGACACATTTCCTAGATGGGACGAGATGTGGTCTGAACTGCAACAGGAGGAGATGAGGTGAGCTCTATTAAAGAGAACCATTAGCAGAATCAACACTAAGGGATCAAAGGGTGAGAAGGAAGAAGAGATTGTGGAACTGGCATCAAAGGGTCCCAGTAAGGGACATGGGGAGAAGAAGAAGAAGAAGCACATGTTTAAGGTTAAGTGCTTCAGGTGTGGTGAGTTTGGTCACTATAGTACCTATTGTCCTCTCGGGAAGAAGGACAAGCAAGAGAAACAGGACCAGGTGACAATGTCTGCAGAGATAGACAAGTTGTCCTCCAGGCTAGAGGAAGATTTTGTCATATTAGCAGTTATACCTCTAGGAGTGAGGTGGGGGGATATGGAGCTATAGTCCCAGAGTTGCAAAGATTTGAGTAGGGACCATTGAGGTGTCTTCCTCATGGATCATTACCTTGCTATAGGGGCCCATAATATTTAGTAGTATGATGGATCAGTTTCAGGGGATGCAGTCAGATTCTGGAGTGACAATTGCATACTAGTTGCAGTCAGGTGTTGAGGAGCGCAATGCAGTGTTGACTGTAGAGTAGGAGTCTCAGTAGCAGAGTCAACAACAATGAAGGTTCCTTAGTGGAAAATGCAGAGGCTAGTAGTAGTTAGATGCTTAAGAGACAGATGTAACATAGAAACACAATTGATTCATTATTTTAGATGCTTCTTAGTTGCAACAACAACAAATGAGAGCAAGTTGCAGTGCAGATGCAAATTTGGGGTTAATATTCTTGTTGTTGTTTTCTATGCGGTGACTGTTCTGGAGTTCTTTGCCTCTCCGGGGCATGTTTTTGCCTCTTTGGCTCTCCCCCTTGAGTGGGTGATTGCTTGGCCTCTATGGTTTCCACAACGTTGGGTTTTCCAAGTATATTTTCTTGAGGTCTACCATCCTCTTCTGCCTACAATATTTCTTGCATTTCTGATTGTGCCAGATTTATTTAATCTCAAATTTTTATTTTTTATTTTTATTTTATTTATTTATTTATTTATTTTTGGATCAGTTCTTCCAGTTTTCTTTGAAAATTGCAAGAAATGTTTTACTATCAATTTTTTTTTGTTATTTCTCGGTGCTCTACAACCTATTATAACTACAACCTATTATAAGAGAGATATGCAGGTGTAATTGACTTGTATTTTTATTATGTTTAATTATGAGTTATATACTATCTTTTAATTGTCAATTGAGTTAGTAGACTTTTGAGGCGTTCGGTGCAGTATGCACAGAGGCAAAGACTTTTCACTTATTAAATTACCTGTACTAAATGCATGAGGGTTGATTGTTTCATCAAAGTATCTGTTTCTTTTAAATTTTAGCTCTGCGGCTCTACAATTACCCAAAATATTGAATGGGCAAGCTCAATATGGCTAAAAGTTATTTATTTATTAATTCTATAGCGATGTAATATTTTCCAATTCCTTTAAACAAAACTATTCAACGATCCCTCTATATAAACAAATCGAATTATCAAAATAGCTATAGGAAAATCAGTTCATAGACCGAAAACATAACTATTCAAATTCCACACCATAAATATAAATCGTGAGATGAAAAACCACCAGACTTATTTGTAAAATGATAGAAAAAGGTCATTTGATTCTCATTCACAATACAAACAAACACACTGGGCAACGAAACAGCTGTGCAAATAGAATAGAGACAAATAAGCAAATAAAATAAAGTCAATCTATGGCATGTGACTAGGCCTTGAGTGGGTCCAACTCAAGGCTCGGTCTGTGTCTCTATTCTTCAACTACTCAACGCATAGTGAGCAAGAATAAAATAAGTATTACCACATATCAAGCACAAAGCACCAAGACTACAATTCCAGCGATCACCCAAACAACAACTTGATATAATTTTTTAGAGATAAAAATGATAACAACAATAACGTTTGCGCTTTGAATGAATTCTTCTTTATATAAAGTTTACAAAATAAAAAGTAGACACACCAGGGGTTCGACGTTATCTTAGCTAACTGACTTAAAGACAAATGAAGTAAATCATTATACTTATGCATCAATTTAGTCATAGCGTAACCAAATTATCCTAGTTTAGTAACTAGAGAATTTACAGTAAAAACTATATTTTGTCGACGTTTCAAAGATCTATCATCAGGACTGTTATTGAGTTTTGATAGTAGAAGAGCTACAATTGCAAGATATAAATAGTTATGAGGTAGGCTGATTTGATTTTTAAGAGAAGAATGAAGGTCCGCTTGTTTTAATAATATTATCCAGATATTTAAGATTTTATTAGATCCTTGTTGGTATTTGAAACGTCGACAAGATATAGTTTTTACTGTGGGTTCTCCAATTGCTAAGCTAAAAGATATTAACCACAGAAGTATTAAACCCAAATTATCCTAATTTCATCTTTGAAAAATAAGAACTGTAGATAGTTTCAATAGACTTCTAGACTCTAGAATTAGCATTTCAAAATAACTGATCTCTACAACCTATGAGTGATCGTGAATAAGGATCTCGACTTGTAACAAAATGTGTCAATAGTATAATATGATCGTTAATTTTCGGAATCATGAAGCACCTCGTCCATCACTGGATAACCATTTCCCATAATAGATTGGATTTTACACGAGGTATCTCTGCGGGATCTAAAAATTGTTTAGTCATCCCAGATTCTTGTAAAACAATCTATAAGATTGCTTTATATAATTGTTTTCTTTATAAATCGTACACATGATTGAAACAATAAACTCATCCTTCTGGCATTTGATCATGCTCATGAATATGTCGAGTTGGAAATCTAACTATAACCAATGCCCATGGCCTTTGTCAAAAGATTTACAAATAAGATTTTGCTAATGTGACATCAGGCATTAACTGTAGCCAAGCCTGCAGTATTTAGTCAAAAGGATCTTTCTAGTGTGCCACACGACAACTAAAGGCAGTTCATAAGAAACTCACAAGTAGCATTCTGTAATACACAATCGAGGCACATAAAACGATATACAATTCTGTAAAAACAATTCAATTCTGAATTAGTAGCTCGAACCACTTATTTTATGATATAACCTTGTTCAAACCACATACACATAATATATATATGATACAATCTTATTCAAGCCACAGATATCCATATGCTACTTTCAGTCAATACTTTTAGATATTTTATTCTTAAATAGAACAGTCTAGGTGTAAAAGCAAAAACAAGCATATTGTAGCAAAATATAGGGTTTGGACAGATTAGGAATGAGAATGATAAGGTTTTATTGAAAATTTTGGATAATTCAGGAGCAACAATGTTGTCAAAGAAGAGACCCAACTTGTTCAGTTGCATGTTCCCATGTAACTTTATTCTGATTCAGGGATATCGACATGAAGGTTTCCCTAGTTATAAGATGGGTGACTGAATTCCATAGTACAGTGATACCCTAAGGTCTTGTCCATATCCATCCAATTTGAGTACTCTTCTTCCTTGTCCCAATGAATGGAAGACGTGTAAAACCTTGTTGGGCACCAGAATAGGGGGAAGTGGAACTGAAGTCCCACCCACATGTTTCCATGCTGGAGAATGAGTATGTATAGAAAGACACTCGGTTTAATGCAAAATAGAAATAAGGATAACCCATTGGATGCTTTTGTCGAAGAGATATAGGTAAACCCTCACAAACATCTTGAGCTACCATGAGTGCCTCCATTGAATATGTTCGAGCCATTTCATGATATTCAGTAGTTGCATAATGTTGATTAGTTATGATAATGGCAAAGTCCCCAACATCTTCCCTAAGTATTTCCAAATCATTGATTACCAAACCCTGTAGAGGATATTCTTCTCTTACCATCCAGCATGCCTTTGTCTCTGTCTTATCGTAAAATTCTTAAGCCCTTTTCCATTTGATAAGATTGGTTATGTAGAATATAAGCACACAAAGTTGAACGCCCACAACAAAAGGGTTACGGTTCCACTTGGAATTATCTGCCAGGATGAAATTAAACAAGTAGAACTCACATAACAAATTTTGGTATAAAGCCTCTTAACCATGATATACTTCTATAAAAATCTCTCGTGGTGTTATTTCATAAGTTTGACCATCTTGCATCTGTCTCAATCAAAAATAAGACCAAAGATCATGTAATTAAATGGGGTAGACCCAAGAGGGGACACAATAGGTAGAAATCTTTGCCCCCAACTCACATGCTGCTTCCTTCAATTTTCGCTCTTCATCATATGGGTCTTTTCATTTTTTTATCTGTTTTTTCCACTTCTCCTCCTAGCTAAGATAAATTGAAAACCAACATTGCTTTATCTTCCCAATCACCTCGCGATGACTTTCCTTGTTAATGATTCCTAAATCAAACAAATTGTCCTTGGATTGCCATTGTGGCATGTCTAGTTTTAATTAGAGAAATGCATATAGGTTTGTTAATATATCATCCAAAATGGCGTTTATGGATTATCGAGCCTCTTTAGTGTATCCTTATGCTAAAGTTTCTGCGTTATTTTTAGATTTCTCCTCTTGTTCTATGGCCTTTGTGGCCTTTAACAAAGATCCTAGATTTAATTAGAGAAATGCATATAGGTTTGTTAATATATCATCCAAAATGGCGTTTATGGATTATCGAGCCTCTTTAGTGTATCCTTATGCTAAAGTTTCTGCGTTATTTTTAGATTTCTCCTCTTGTTCTATGGCCTTTGTGGCCTTTAACAAAGCTCCTAGATTATTTAATTTAGGCCCTCACTTTTTCAACTTAGCCCCGAGTCTTTCGTTTTCTACTATTATTTTCCTATTGTGTTTCTATAACACTTGGTAACTTGGGCTACAAAATAGGAAGGGCTTAGGCCTTACCTTTCTTCTTCTTTGATTTCTCAGACTTTTCACTACTCACACCAACTTCAAAAGCTAATGGTGTCTCTTTTATGACATTTCCCTCTGCGACATTCTCTTTTGCAACAGTCTCTTCCACAACAATTTCTTTTATGAAATTCCCATCCGCAACATTCTCCTCCATCGTATTTTCCTCCAAATTGATTACTTCAACACTGGCACTAATATTATCTTTGGATTCTTTAACAGTTGCTTTAGAACGTGCCTTTAAGGATGTTAAGGTTTCATCGTCTGACCTTGAAACCTCAGTAACCGAGACTGGTCCTTTCCTCTTTTGAGTTTGTGATGAGAACTGAGTAAAATATCGTCGTTCGGTAGCCAATGGGATTACTGAATTCGATGGTCTCTTCTTAATCAAAACCCTAGTCTAGGGTTTCCTTTTAATCCCTTGAAGAAAAACCAACCATGTAATGTCTAGACAATGGAGCTCTACAACTATAAGCATCTTAATTAGGCCCCAATGGTGCAATCTACAGTCAGAGTCCCTTTTCCTCTGGAGTAAACTGACTATCTTTGTTAGAATTTTAAGCAGATGGTGAGGCATACTAAGCGACTTATGCCCAACAAGATGCATAAGGATCTGAATGTGATAGCGGTAAACAAGGTTGAACCTCCCTTCACAAGTAATGAATTTCATGACTATATATACCACGTCTTGCCAGAGCGAGAGAAAAGCCTCCTGATTTATTCCTTTCCTTAAATTAGGTAATGGAGATTGTTCTTGCAAGAACGGTACCCAACATGCTCTATCAATTTTAAAGTTTTATATCACACCTCTCCTTCCTGGGAGAGTTGGGTGACCTCTGCAACCATCTGCTCGCTGATTTCAATGGTGGTTTCTTCACCATGGATTTCTTTCCGTCGAAAGTCTGCGCAAATTCAAGAGAAATGGCCCCCCAAAACCATCCCAAGAATTGGGCCCAACCTGCATTTTCAAATATATTCCATACTTCCAACATAATCTCAATGTCATGGACGTTATCAGGTTCTGTCTATTCACAGATGCTCCCATGCTTGCCTTCTTCGAAACCATTACGACTACCTTTGTTTTACTCCCCTGTAACTGTAATTTTCAAATAAACGATGGACTGAACCAAATCCCTGTGAATTTCTTGAGCTACGGAAACATGGCCTCAGATGCTATGAAATGATGACATGAGATAATTAATTCATTATGTGGCAATGTCACCACCCCGACTAGTAACGAATTACACAACTGAGTAGGATGATAATGGGTCACTTCGACAACTAACATCACTCAAATCATTCCTCGTAATGATAACTTAGGATAATTTTCATGCATGGTTCATTTGTTTAGAATATAAGTAACGAGGAATGGGTATAGATAGGAGTCAGGTTGTGAATAGAGAGGGTGGTTGATAATGCTTTTAAATTTAAGGCTTTTCAATGTACATATAATACGAGGGATAGATGGTTTAGAGGGGAAAAGGACGGTTGGATGTATTGGGTAGTCGAGAAGGATTTTTAGGGTTTTTATGTTGAAAGGGGTGGATAAGGATTAGTCATAAGAGTATGGAACCTTTAGATTTACAATGAGGCATAAAATTGGGATAAAAAAGTTCTTAAAACTTAGGTAAACCTAAGTAGGTAATTATAAGAGAGTTTAAGTACTTCAGGCATACATTCCATGTTTTCAATTAACCTTAGACTTTCTATTCAAAAACTAAAAACCAAAAGATCAAGAAAAAGAACATCCAGTGGTCAGTGAAATTATAATAAGATTATAGTTACAAAATTCCCACATCCATGTTGCTGAATGAAATCCCACAATTTTGTCCTAAAAATAAAGATAGCCTTCATATCGTTAGACATTTTCAGAAGTAGGCGTGAATAGCCAAATAAGATATTTATTATTATTATTTCAATTTCAAACTCTACTAGCCAGTTTCCTAGTTTCCCAATGAGATCCAATCTTATTTCACCCTAAATGAGGTTTTCAAAATAAGAAGGATCTATTTTCCTTAGTAGCCTCGCGAAAATTGGATTTCTTGTGTGACTAGGTGCTAGAGGTGCCTAAGACCAGGTTTTCGCCACTAGTTTTTTTTTTTTTTTTTTTTTTTTAAC
>APFE031629033.1:79245-124073 GCA_000404065.3 Pinus taeda
ATTTAATTCAGTTGGAGTTAAGTTTTTTCTGATATAGTAAATAACACAAGGCTTTTGTTCTTCCTTTTGATCTAGCATAACTCTAATGGATAGATCTAAGGCATCACTATGTATGTGGAAAGGTAAATACAAATTATGCCTCGGAGAATAGGAGCATAAGATAGCTTTTCCTTCAAAGTGTCAAGTGCTAATTGGCACCGATCATACCACCAAAATTCAACAATTTTCGTTAAAAGTTGAAACAATGGGGAAGCCACCTTTGTGAAGTTATCTATGAATCTTCTGTAATATCCTTCATATCCCAAGAATCTACGAACATCCTTTTGGTTAGTTGGAGTGGATAGTTTAAGAGTTACTTCAATCTTAGCGGGATCTATCTGAATTCCTTTAGATGAAATATAGTGTCCTAATAAAATTCCCTCTGTAAAAAGAATTTTACATTTTTCATTACTAAGGGAAAGGTTAGTTTCTTGGCATCAGATCAGTGCCTTCTCGAGGTTCTTTAAATATTCATCAAAGGTTTCCCCATACACCATAAAATCATCCATATATGCTTCAATCAATCATTTGTTAAATAAAAATGGTTCCAAGAACAACTAATTGAAATGTTGTTGGAGCATTACATAGACCAAATGGGAGTACTTGATAGGAAAAGTCCCCCATGGATAGGTAAAGCTTGTTTCTCTTGATCTTCAGGGGAAACTTGTATTTGGTTATAACCAATAAACCCATCAAGAAAAGAGAATAATTTATTTCCCGCCAAGGTGTCAAGGACTTGGTAGATAAATAGAAGAGGGAAATAGTCTTTCAAGGTAGCTTTATTTAATTATTGATAATCAACACATGCTCTACATTTTCCATTTTTCTTTGGAACAATGACTAGGGGAGAAACCCATTTACTCTCAGATATAGGATAAATAAAACATGCACTTAATAGTTTTTTCAGTTCTTCTTTAATATGTCTTTGAGTGTTGGGTTCATTCTTCATTGTAGTTGCCTGATAGGTTGGGAATCCTCATTTATATATATGGTGCATACACAAATTAGGAGAAATTCCCTCCATGTCAATATAATCCCATGCAAAAGCTTTACCATTCCTTTTAAGAATTTCCACCAATAACTCTTGTTTAGATGGTTCCAATCCAACATTAATATTTAGGGCCTTTCTAGGGTAAATTTTAATAGTTTTAGTTTGATATTCTAACACATCACACAAAACTATTGGTTTCATTTGTCGAGTTAGCTCGATAGATGAACATTTCTCCTGGATTTTATTTCTTAGAATCATGTTGATCAACGGATTGTTGTTGATGTGTGGTTGTGTTAAAAAGGTGCAAATTAGATCATCCTCATCATGTTCTTTGAAAATTGGGACTTGATCAATGGTTAGAAGAGGTTGAGTAGCCTCTTCATCACTATCTTCAAACTATAAAGGAATTTTTGTGTTTGAGGTTTTGTTGGAGGGTAAAGGGAAAGTCTGTTAGTAGAATTTCCATGGGAGATAGTCATGTTCCCAGACCTATAGTTGTTGTAAGCATCTTCTGTGGTTAACCAACACCTCCCAAGAATCAATGGGTAGCCTCCAAGGTTTGCTCTGGGTTGGAGGATCATGAAATCAGCTGGATATTCCCACGAATCCATTGAGACAACAATATCTTCCAACACCCCTTCCAATGTTATAGGGGATCTATCAGCCATTTGGAAAACAATTGGGGTAGGACAAAGACTGTATAACCCTATTTTTTCCATGGTTTCCTTGGTCATCACATTAATAACTACCCCTAAGTCTATTAAGGTATTAGATATAGGGGTATTATTTACATATACAATTATGACAAGAGTTCCTAGATCACCATGTTTTGTTGTAAAGACCTTGCCCAACATTAAGTCAGTCGGTTTCCCAACTACTTGCACTATTTTGGGGTCTCTTTTCTTCCTTCTCAGCTTCCTTAAACAAAGTTCTTGAACAAGTTTTTCATAGACAGGAACATTATGGATAGCTTGGAACAATGGAATTTTTACACAAACATTCCTCAATTCCCCTAAAAAGTCAAATTCAGGTTGAATAGGGGGCTTTTAAAGACATGGCCTCTCTGGAAAAGGAATCGATTTTGACTCCTTTTTAGGAGTTTTTTCATGATCAGAAGAAGACAATACCAACTCAAGTAGATTATCCTCTTCACCTTGTTCTTGAATGATGGGAGTGGTTTCATTTTGGATAAATTTCCAAGATTTTAAATGAATATCTTTACCGTTCAAAATTGAAAGAGAATAGGTAGAAATAGTCACAATTCAATATTATAAGTGGGTTGAGCATTTTTATTATTATTTGGATTTGGAATAGTCTGGGAAGGCAACTTAGGTCTCTATTGAGTTTGAGTTGGTCACTGATGCGGTTGGGTTGGTAAGAAATCATGTGTCCTTAGCCTTGAAGACTTAGGGATTGAAGGTGTCGTTGAGGTCCAGCCACAGGAGAGGGAGTGCTTGCATCTAGTCGCAACATGTTAGAATGAGGGAAATTCCCTGATATATGACTATGCCAATATGAATAACCAAGAATGTTGTGCAAACTTATAATATTTATGGCCTGAAGGGGTGAGCCCGAGCTAAACACCTGCAGGCATGCAAGTGGGTAAGGTGGGTCAGTGATGGAATGCGAATTGGATGAAACTTGCAGTGTAGCGGTGGGTGCACGCTACATAGGAG
Organism: Pinus taeda; assembly: GCA_000404065.3. Taxonomy (NCBI): domain Eukaryota; kingdom Viridiplantae; phylum Streptophyta; class Pinopsida; order Pinales; family Pinaceae; genus Pinus; species Pinus taeda. Next base: position 81,952 of record APFE031629033.1, read on the forward strand.
TGGAAGAGCATTCACTCCGATAGAGCCACCACATTCGTCATCGCTCTAGAAGCTTCAAGTTCAAGTGCAAGTGAATATGTCTGGACTTTCTTCTATAGGCTTGTTAAACATCGTGGCCAAGCTTCCTTTGGAAAGTGCTTGCTAGTGAGAACCATGGAGGCACAGTCAAATTCGCGGCTGAAAATCATTGTAAGCAGTGGGTACATTATGGAGGCCAAGTGGATCTAGAGTTTGTAGTAGCGCAAGTGGTCAAGCTAGTGCCCATGGACAGAAGTGTGAGGTCTAGAGACAATACTATATAGATATGTCTAGTATGTGAAGCCCGAACGTTGATGCCACTAATAAAATAGGTCAAACACCTCTTATGTATGGAGTAAGAGGGGAGTGGTCGGTGCCGAAAATAATCAATATCGTGTTCAGAATTAAATATGACATGGAAATCATTCAATATAAGGGAGGAGACTTGTGGTCATCATAAAGGAGCAATCTTTTGCTCAAATGCAACAATAATGTGGTATTCGATGCAAGGAATGGATCATGGGAATGTTCAACATAAGTGATGAGTAGCATGGAAAATGGGCCATGGGAAATCCATGAAAGATGAGATCATTAATCAAGTCAAAGTGTGCCAAGGAAAGAGAATGAAAGTTAGCAACAATGAAAAAAAGAAAATCATGATGGAGTTAATTATTACATGTAAATTGGCATATTGATGTAAGACTTGGTAAGGCATGTGTACCCCTTGTTAATCACTAATAAAGTCTTGGCTAGACCTAGGTGATAGGGGGATGTTAGGTTAAAAAATACCCCAAGTATAAAACTTTGAATGGGGTAAGGGCCAGAGTGAGCAGGGTTGAGAAAAATCACTTGGCAAGGTTGGTTGGATATAGTTAAGGAACCCCAAGTTAAGTTTAAGGGGTGAATGTTAGGTAAATTGACTCAAGATTAGAGTCAAGGTCGACCAAGTCTAACAATAGTGGTTTTTAGGCATGTGGTATTGTGTACCCATGGTTTTCTAACCACGATATTTTATGTAATGTAGCCTTTAAAAGGCTGGGAGGACTTCATTGTAAAGCATGCCAAGGAGGTGAGTGAAGAAAGCTCACTTGGCCTGGTTGCCCAAGGTTTTGGCCAAGGCTAATGAAATTTCATTGGGTTGGGTTTTTCCCAAGGTAAATATTTTTTGCATTGTGTATGTTTATTATTGTTTTTGTGTTAATGTATTTCCTCTTAGTAATTTTTTAATTATATTTCAAGTTTATTTTCTTCAAAAACTAAAAGAAATAAGGAATAAGTTGAGCTAGCTTTGCTATATTTTGTTCAAAATGAAGAAAAAAATCCACTTAAATAACATCCCCTGAATAATCTATAGGTGTGTGGAATTTGTGAACAAAATCATTCCACTTAGGAATGCCCTTTGTTTCTCGAACTTAAAGCAATGTTCCAAGAGGTAGATGGGGAGCATTTGTTTTGTGACCCAAAATAAACCTTGGCCTCCTCAAATATCTGCACCTGTTGATCCTTCCCAATATTCCACTTTCCCTTTTGGATGGTGCCCTCATATGCCATGGCCACAAGGGCCCCCTCAGGTGCAAGGGCAAGGGTGGACCCAAGGATGGAGAGGACCCTCATCCTTTGGGAATATGCCACCTCCTCAACCACACCCGCAACAACTTAAATTGCCTTCCAAAATGTGACATAAATACCTTACACAATTTTTCTTATCATCTCCACCCTAGTGTGGTGTGTTGAGAAACCTTTTCATCTCTACCCGTGAAGAAAATCTCATTAAGAAATATGCGATCAAAATAACAACAAAAATCGTTCAAAATAACGATTTTTCTACAGAGCATTGTCATTGGTTAATCCACACTATATCTGATTGGATCTATCTTGATTTCGATTACTATTCAGATCTATGAATAAACTTTGTGTTGATCTCTCTATCCACCAGGCCGATACAAAACCTTGGTAATAGAAGCGTCCCTTTGAATCCAACTTGGATTTGATACCAGATGAAGAAAATAAACCTGAGAGATAATTAAAAAATTACCGAGAGGAAATACATTAACACAACAATAATAATAAACATACACAATGCACAAAATATTTGCCTTGGGAAAGCTCCATCTCTAGGGAAAAACCCAACCCAGTGAAATTTCATTAGCCTTGGTCAAAACCCTCACCAACCAGTCCAAGTGAGCTTTCCCCGCTCACCTCCTTGGCCTTCTTTACAATGAAGTCCTCCTAGCCTTTTAAAGGCTACATTACATGAAATACCATGGGTAGAAAACCATGGGTACACAATACCTCGTGCCCAAAAACCACCACTATTAGACTTGGTCAACATTGACTCTAACCTTGAGTCAATTTTACCTAACAACTTGTTGGGTATCCAATTGTGAACTGAGTGTACGTAGAATATCAATTTTAAAATTATTTAAAAGATTCCCTAATTCAGCCATAACCATCCTTGTTCTACTCGATCTACTGATCCATGGTAAAATATCTCGAGAATTTTTCCCATTTTTTACGCTTCCTCTGGAATATTGTTTACATAATTTACAAATTTTCTCATATGTTAGTTGAGAAACATCTCCTACACCCATTAAATTCAAGGTCACTAAATAGTCCTCTCGTATCCCTTCAAGAAATAAGATATGTAAAGTTTTAGGATCTAGGGAGTTCTGCTTAATTCTTTGCAAAGTATATTGGAATCTCTCCACATAGTCTTCCAAAATTTCGTCCTATGATTGAGACATCTTAAAAATTTCTTCCTTAATGTCCCTAACTTTGCAATAGTATTGGTATTTACTCAAAATTTTATTTTTCATTTCATCCAAAGATTGGATGGTGTTTCCCCCTAATCCCATAAACCATTGGAGGGCTGCATCTTTTTAATGTGGTAGGAAAAAGTTTTAATTTTTGGGCATTTATTCAATACTCATAAATTTGACAAAGAACATTAAACTCAAACTTGAAAGTCTCGGGATCCTTTTTAGATAGGCCATGAAAGTTTTAAAGAGTAGAGATAGGAATTTTTTTCATTTGTACTACAACATTGATATCTTGGATGGGAAAGTCAAAAGTGACATGTATTTTTTTTCAGTTCCATTAAGTTATTCATCTCCCATCTTCTCTTCTTGTGTAGTTATAGGAGTTTGAATCTTATTCTCAAACTCCTCTTCAAAAGGGGTTTCTTCAATTTTTAATGTTTCTCCTCCTAATGGTTTTTGTAATGGAAAAGTAACTTTTAGAGGGATCCCTTTTGGGCTTGCCAACAATTTGTTTGGAGTGGTTCCACCGTACCATGTGTTGAGTTTTAAACTACTTTTTCCTTCTCCTACCAAAATGCATTTATCACGATATAATACAAAGGAAAAGGATGCTTAGGTTACTGAAAGGCATAATTTCAACTTCTTTGGTCACTTATAGCTCTAATATCCTTTTGATTACTTATGCAAAATGTCTTGACTCCTTGAGCACCTCCCCAACAATGGCACCAAAAATTATGAGTGTTTTATTGATGTTTAATTATGAGTTATACATTATCTTTTAATTGTCAACCGAGTTAGTGGAATTCTGAGGCCTTCAGTGCAGTATGCACATGTGACAAGATTTTTCACTTATTAAATGACCTATACTAAATGCATGAAGGGTGGTTGTTTCACTCAATGGATCTACTTCTTTTAACTTTCAGCTTGGTGGCTCTACAATTACCCAAAATATTGAATGGGAAAGCTCAATATGGCTTTGAAGTTACAAAAGTAGTAAAAGTTACTTATTTATCGATTATGTAGAGATGTAGTATTTTCCAATTCCTTTAAACAAAACTATTCATCAATCCCTCTTTATATACAAATCGAATTATTAAAATAACTATCAAAAAATATATTCATAAATAAAAAACATAACTATTCAAATTCCACACAATAGATATAAATCGAGAGATGAAAAACCACAAGACTTATTCGTAAAACGATAGACAAACGTTATTCGATTCTTGTTCACAATACAAACAAACACATTATGCAATGAAAAAAATGTGCAAATAGAATAGAGACAACTAAGAAAATAATTTAAAGCCAATCTATGGCATGTGGCCAAGCCTTGAGAGGGCCCAAGTCAAGGCTCAATTCATGCCTCTATTCTTCAACTACTCAACACAGAGTGAGCAATAATAAAATAAATATTACCACATATCAATCATAGAGCATCGAGACTACAACTTTGCCGATCACCAAAACATCAGCTTGATATTATGTCTCAAAGATAAAAATTATAGCAACAATAGTGTTTGCACTCTGAGCGCATTCTTCTTTATATAAAGTTTACAAAATAAAAATAGACACACCAGGGGTTCAACCTTATCTTAGCTAACTGACTTAAAGACAAATGAAGTAAATCATTACAATTATGCATCAATTTTAGTCATAGCTTAATCAATTTATCCTAATTTCATCCTTGAAGGATAAGAACCGTAGACAATTCCAATAAACTTCTAGACTATAGACTTAGCATTTCAAAACAATTGATCTATGCAACCTTTGATTGATTGTGAATAAGGATCTCGATTTCTAACAAAATGTGATAACAGTCTAAGATGATCGTTGATTGTCAGAATCATGAAGCACCTCATCCATCACCAGATAACCATTTCCTAGAATATCTCAAAGTTTGCATGAAGGATCTCTGTGGGATCTAATAACAATATTTCCATTCGAGATTCTTGTAAAAAAAATAATAGGACTGCTTTATGTAACTGTTTTCTTATAACTTGCGCACATCATTGAAATTGTAAACTTGTCCTTTTGGCATTTGATCATGCTCATGAATGTGTCCAGTTGGAAATTTGACTATAACCAATGCCCACGGTCTTTGTCAAAAGGTTTGCAAATAAGATTATGCCAATATGCCATTGGGCACTAACTATAGCCAAGCCCGCGATATTTAGTTAAAAGGATCTTGCTAGCGTGCCAAAGGACAATTGACGATAGTCCATAAGAAACTCACAAGTGGCATTCTATAGTACACAACCGAGGCATGTAAAACCATACATCTGTAAAAATACTCAATTAAATGAGTAGCCGAACCACTTTTGTAACCACACTGAATAAAATAAAATAATATATAAATATATATAATTATATATATATAGCTATTCAAGCCACACACATCCATATGCTACTTTTAGTCAATATTTTTAGTTATTAAATCTTAAACATAAGAGTATAGGTGTAAAAACAAACACAAGCATACTTGTAACAAAATATAGGGTTTGGACAAATTAGAAATGAGAATGATAAGGTTTTATGAGCAAACTTGGGTAATTCAAGAGCAAAAGTGTTGTCAAAGAATAGACCCAATAGTAATATAAGTAAGTATGTCAACGTTTTTTAAATATCAAGAAAAACTCAAAACAAAATTAAATGTCAACTTAGCATGGGGGTTATGTAGTAGTAGTGTAAACATTTGTAAACATTTAACATTTACATGGCTCAATTATGGCAGAGATGTCATAAATCAATGTAAACATTTCAATATTGGTTCAATTAATAATACAAATTTAGAAGTAATTAAAATAATAAAATTCAATTTGTTATGTTATAATTTTGTTTTTATTAATAAAATTACTAACAATTTTTTAGATAAAAGGAAACCATAATATAGATATCATATTAAAATATATAACATATAAATAGTAGCTATAAATTAAGATTCATTTTACCATATAAATTAAAACAAGCGCTGCAATCCTATAGTCTTGCTTTGGAAGAAGCCAATAAATTGAGATGTGAAGTGGATAAATCAATTGATGGTTGAGGCAAAAAGAATTGCATAAATTTTGGTGGGTAGTAATCACTATTAAGTCTACACATTTACTATCTATTTTTTATGCTTAAATTATAGTGGGAAGTAACTTATGGTAGATATATTATTTACGTGAGTATGGATTATTTTCAAGGATTTTATTATTATTACTATGGATAATATTAACTTGTAAATATGTTTTGTTACAATACCATGACCAATATTATGGTTTATCAATACCACATGCCCAAAAATCATAACTCATTTCACAATCAAAATATTTTATAAATATTTTATCTTAAAGTTATTTTATAAGATTTTATTTATTAAATGTAAAAGCAAAAAATGTTATACTTTTGAGATATATGTAAATCCTTTACTCTCACTACTACTAAAAATATTTTGTGGATATTCCATAGAGATTAAATCAAGGTTTCAATCAAATTAAAAATGAGAATATTTTTATATATAGAGATGTGAAATTTATATAATACAAGCATAGATCCATCTTAACTTTGGATCTACCAAGCGCCAAGAGAGATCAAATCTATTTTCACTGCAAAAGAAGTTTGCACCTCTAGGCTAGTTTTATATATAGTATCATTATAAATATATTATTAATAAGCATATATATATAATATATATATAATATATATAATATATATAAGGATTGTAATATGATGAGGAGCATCTAGCTAAGGGCGCCATGACCGGGTGTTGGTCTCAACTAAGGAGAAGAGGTTCATCAGTAATTTGAATTTCATTTGTGTTTGTTAATTAAGAACGGTATTAGGAACCTGTTTTACGTCTTTGTCTGTTAATAGGTAGTTAGGGACAGTACAGTCAGGTAGAAGTAGTTGCAGACACATGGTTGTCTGGTCTTTTGTTTTAGTTTATTTTCATAGTTATTTACTTTTGAAAAAAAACAAAATAACAGGAAAGAATATATTATCTTTGTATTCTACAGAAGGAAAGAATCAAAACAACAAGATAGTTAACAACTACATAACTAAGCAAGCAACTGCCAACAGTTTGCTTAACTAAGATTATAAAACAGATGTACACAGCATGGACGGGGTTCAACAATTCTGAGCAGAGAAGAATAATACAAGAAAGAGATATTTTCTTTTCATTTTTTTTTCGGAATCCATCTGCCTAACTATTATGCTCTTATTATCTAATTCTTGCCATATGTAATGAAAAGACAGTTAAACAATCTATCAACATCCTTCCTTGTAAAACAGAGGCAAATTTCCAAAATAAACGACAAGCAGAAGCATGACTACAAGACAAACATATATATAAACAACGAAGACTGAGCACACAGTTCATTTGCACATTAAGAAGCTACAGAGGCATGAGAGTATGCTACAACGAGCCATCATTAACAAATATAGTCATAGAACCGAATTCAAGCAAGAGGTAATCCTGTGCGCACTAATACAAAATTCTTTTCATTGATTTTTTTCACAATAATTACAGTAGCAGACATTGTGTTCCAACTATACAATTACAAGTTTAAAGTCCAGCAACCCTGAAGGCAAGAAAACCCTCCTTCGGTAGCAGAGCAGCGAGAAGATGGTTAGGGTTTAAAACCTTAAACAAAAATTCATTACAGTTCACGGCAGAACCAACAACATTCTGTCAACCGAACCAGAAAACTAAATTGCCCACAACCGTACGACATTGCAACCAGAACCCAGGTCGACTACAAGAAAAAACAACTAGAAACCCTTTGACCAAACAGTTATAACAAGGAAAGACCCTACCGGTTCCATTTGAAGGAGGAGCCGAGGGATACTCTAGCCAGAGACCAGCGACCTGCATAGACAATACAACAAAACGTTAGAACCGTGGATTGAAGGCAAAACGAAAAAGACAGTGAAGACTTATAGAAAGGGAAGAGAACGCTGAAAGTACTTACCCACTCGACTGCAATGCTGGACAAGGGGACTCATAAATGACCGCAACCATTGTGAAACAAAACCCTGCTCGCAAGGAGCCGCGCTTATTAGTGCACAAAAGAACTAAGAGTGTAACCTTCATAATGGAGTGAAATCTTACCTTGCTAGAATGAGAGAACGCGGAATGGAAGAGTCTTAATGAGGCCACGACCTGAGCACAAACTCATGCATACAAAATCAACTGGCTATACAACCATACTAGTAGCAGAGGAACCATAAGCAAGCCCAAAAGACTAAGTGAGAAACGAAGATGAAACATTGAGCACCAAGTCACCAAAGGAGCAGAGAACCTCACAACAGTTCAACCACCGAATAACAGAGCCAAACCAGCAAGAGTGTAAACCAAGAGAAAGGTTGAAGCATAGTTACCACTTACCAACGAAGAAGCCACAGTTGGCTCAAGCAGATCATCGTTACACAATAGTGACAGTGACCCACAGAACCGCAGAGCTCACGACCCAAACAGAGCACGATGAAAATGACCGAGAGCAACCAACAACCTAGGGTTTAGCCAAACGCGGGAAGGAAGCCCGAGGCTAGGACAATTGTCCTCTTGGCGTACAAGCTCATTAACACAACAATCAATGCAAATAAAAAATATTAGCGCTAAACTCTGTTTAATAAATTAATTATTTTAAATCATTGTTAATCAATAATTATTGGGTTGATTAAATCACACAGCACGGGCTGGTCCCATCATAGTGGTATCAGAGCAGGATTTAGAATTGGCTTGAGAAATGAAGGTAGGAAGATGAGGTCATGGAAGAGGTGCTTGGAGGATAGCAGAGGAAGGATTGCAGAAGGAGATCAGGATCCTTACTGCCCCTTTGGAGGCAGTTGAAGTAGGGAGGATAAGGGATCTAGAGGTAGGAGATGATAGCGACGAAGAAGCTGTAGTGACAACGGATGGATTGGATGAAGAAGGGCTGAAAATGAGACTGTTGAGGTCGGTCCTATTGGCGAGCAGCAAACCTAAACCAGAAATCCCAAATTATGACGACAGCTTGTCTATAGAAGTCCTATTGGACTGGATCAGCGAACTAGATAAATATTTCGAGTGTGAAGAGGAGAGTGAGGACCGAAGAGTTAAGTTCACTGCAACAAAGCTGATGGTGGGACACTGTCTAAACATAGAGAAGGAGGATGAACAATTTGCCAATAAAGAAATGGTCAAGGATGGTGGCCAAATTGAAAGGTAGATTTCTGTGCAAGGATTACCAGATTGCATTGCATCCGCAAGTGTAGAATTTGAAACAAAAGGGGATGACAATAAAAGAGTATACTGAGGAGTTCTACCGGGTAAATTTGAGAGTTGGTTATACAGAGGACACACTGGAGAAACGTAAATGGTTTAAGGTTAGAAATATTAGATGAAATTAGTATTCTTTCCCCAAAAAACATAGAAGAAGCATATCAAAGTGCTATGAAAGCAGAGGAGAAGATCACTAGGAAACAAAATGCTAGGAAAGGACGGGGAACCGACAGAGGAAGAGGATAGTCTTATGGCAGAGGGTGAATTGCTTGCAATAGTGAAGAAGGCAGCAGTTCCAAAGCTTCTGGGACAACAGAAAAAGGTGACAACGTGAGAGGTGGCAAGCCATATTAGCAAGGGAGAGGAAATGGCCGAGGCAGAGGAGCTAGTTATCAATGTTACAGGTGCCACAAGTGGGGGCACATATATTTTGAGTGTCCGGAGGTAGAACAAGTTGGACAAAGAGGTGTGTATGTCGCACAGCTAGAGGAAGCAGAGGCACCTACCCAAGAAGCAGAAAATGTGCCAAAAATAGGGGAAGCCTTAGTTTTGAACAAAGTGTTGCTGAAACCAGCCAAGGAAACAGTTGAAAAAACTCAAAGGAAAGCCTTGTTCTGGATAGTTTGCAAGTCACACAGAAAGTGCTACAAGCTAATTATCGACAGTGGAAGCACATATAACCAAGTTTCCACGGTGATGGTGGAGAAGTTGGGGTTGAAGCGGTTGAAGCACCCCACTCCTTACAAGGTATCATGGCTGCAAAATGGCCATCAGCTATTGGTGGATGAACAATGTGAAGTGGAGTTCCATATCGGAAGATATAAGGATAAGGTCATTTGTGATATAATGTCAATGGATGTATGTCATATACTGATAGGAAGGCCATGGCAGTATGACAGGAAGGTAGTTCATGACGGGAAGACAAACTGTTATAAGTTTGTCAAAGATGGGATCAAGCACACGCTTGTGCCCATCAAGGAAGAAGAGACAACAGAAACAAGTGGGACGAGAGTGTTACTAATGGGTGGAAAACAATTTTTGAAGTAGGCTGAAGACAGTGAAGTAAGCTATGCTATTGTAAGAAGAGCAAAGACAATGCTACTACACACAAAGGTGTCAGATTTGCCTGCAGAAATTCAGCAGATGTTGTAGGAATTTAATGATATAGTGGTGGATGACTTACCAAATAAATTGCCCCATAAGAGAAGTATAAGTCATCGTATTGATTTTATACCCGGAGCAAGTTTGCATAATAAGGCATCATATCAGATGAGCCCCAAAGACAATGAGGAAATCAGAAAATAGGGGCAGGAATTGCTAGATAAAGGGCTGATAAGGGAGAGTTTGAGCCCTTGTGCAGTTCCAACAGTTCTTGCTCTTAAGAAAGGAGGAGAATAGTGAATTTGCATAGATTCGAGGGTCATCAACAAGATTACCATCCAGTACAGATTTCCACTACCACGGATGGACAACATGATGGACTTCCTGAGCAAGGCAGCATATTTTTCCAAGATTGATTTAAAGAGTGGGTATCATCAGTTTCGAATCCGAGAAGGGGATTATTGGAAGACAACCTTCAAAACTAATGAAGGACTGTATGAGTGGCTGGTAATGCCATTCGGACTGAGCAATGCACCCAGTACCTTTATGCGATTGATGAAAAAAATGCTGAAAGAATACATTGGGAAGTTTGTAATAGTGTACCTGGACAATATATTAATTTTCAGCAAGACGAAAGAGGAACACTTTCAACATGTTCGAAAAGTGCTAGAAAAATTACAGCAGAATAGGCTGCTGATAAATCTAAAAATGTGTACTTTTTTGCAAAAAGAATTGGTTTATCTGGGTTTCGAGATTGCAAAAAACGAGTTCAAGATGGACGCAGAGAAGACTACAGCAATTATCAACTGGCCATCCCTGAAAAGTCTATTTGAGGTACATAGTTGTCATGGGTTGGCAAGTTTTTACCGAAAATTTATAAGAAATTTCAATGAAATCTGCGCACCTATGTTGGACACCATAAAGAAGGCAAGTCAGCCTTTTCATTGGATCGAGGCAGTAGAGAGGAGATTTCAGCTACTGAAGAAGAAGATCACAGAAAGATCGATCCTGACATTTCTAGATTTTAAAAAGCTTTTTCAGGTTCGCTGTGATGCAACTGGTACAGCCATTGGAGCTGTACTTAGCCAAGAAGACAAACCTGTTGCATTTTTCAGCGAGAAGTTGAATGAGAGAAGGTAGAAGTATTCATCCTATGACAAGGAATTCTATGCTGTCATCCAAGCACTAAAGCACTGGAGACACTATTTGCTAGGGAATGAGTTCGTTTTGTTCTCAGATAATTCTGCACTGCAATATGTGATGCAACAGCATAAGTTGAATCACAAGCATGAAAAGTGGGTAGAATATTTGCAGAGTTTCACCTTTGTGTTGAAACACATCAGCGAACATGCCAACAAGGTGGTAGATGCGTTGAGCAGAAGAGCCCTACTCTTACAAGAGAGTACGATACAAGTGTTGGGCTTTGAGCATTTGAAAGACTTGTATCAAACCGACACGGACTTCAAGGAGGCTTATGAAGCGTGTCAGAATCCTTTGGTAAGAAACAATAGTCCGTGGTTGGACTATAATTTGCAGGAGAAGCTGTTGTTTAGAGGGGGACAATTATGCATTTCCGGTTGCTCAATGAGAGAGAATATCATTCGGGAGAAACACAGTGGAGGTCTAGCTGGACATTTTGGCATAAACAAAACATTAGAGAAGCTTAGCCATTTTTATTATGGGCCAAAAATGTGAAGGGATGTGCAGAGATTTGTGTCCAGATGTAAAGTGTGTAAGCGGGCAAAAGGACATAGTCAAAATACGAGAATTTACACGCCATTGCCCATTCCAAGTAGACCGTGGGACTTAGTCAGCTTGGACTTCATTTTGGGTCTACCAAGGACGCATTTGGGTTATGAATCAGTGATGGTAGTAGTAGACCGGTTTTCGAACATGGCACATTTCATACCTTGCAGAAAAACCAGCGATGCCACTCATGTGGCCCACTTCTTTTTTACAGAGATCGTCAGACTACATGGTCTACCTAAGTCCATTCTCTTTGCCAAGGACGTGAAATTTACAGGGAACTTTTGGCACCCCCTATGGAATAAGATGGATACGCAGTTAAGTTTTAGCTATGCTTATCATCCGCAGACCGACGGGCAAACAGAGGTGGTAAAAAGGAGTCTGGGAAACCTGCTACGAAGTTTGATCGGTGAAAATTCGCAAATGTGGGATCTAGTACTTGCCCAGGCAGAGTTCACTTATAACGACTCGCCCAATCATAGCACGGGTTATAGTCCTTTCCAGATTTTGTATGGCATGCATCCACGCGGAGTGCATGAGTTAGGAGATCTAGGATAGCAGGAAAGACAGAGTGTTGATGGGGAAGAATTCGCAAAAGCGATGAATTATTTGCACGAGTAGTTGAAAATAAAGTTGCAGGATAGCAGTCAAAAATATAAGCAGCGAGCAAATTTGAAGTGGAGAGACGTACAGTTTAATGTGGTGGTTGAAATATTCGCACACCTGCATAAGAAACGTTTTCCTAGAGGTGTATACAACAAGCTGAAGTAAAAAAAGATAGGCCCTTGCAAGATTCTACAAAATTTTTCAGCCAATGTTTATGAAATACAGCTGCCACCAGGAATAGGCATCTCGCCCATCTTTAATGTGGTAGACCTGTTTCCATACACTGCTGGTTCAGAGGAAGACAATGTGACATGGCCTACACGGGACATACAGGAAGAAAGTGAGTCTTGGGTGAGACAAATTCCTTACCTCAGCCCCTTGAGATTGAGAGGATCCTCGATACTTAGGTGGCAAGTGAACTCGGTAGAAAGAGTATCTGCAATATCTGGTCAAGTGGAAGAACCGTCCTACTGAAGATAGTTCGTGGCTTAACGCTAGACAGATAGAGCAGGCAGGTTATTCAGTCGAGAAGCTCATGGACCAGAGTCATGAATTTTTCTTACCCCAGGAGCCTGATGCAGGAGCATCCAGCTAAGGGCGCCATGACTGGGTGTTGGTCTCAGCGAAGGAGGAGAGGTTCACCAGTAATTTGAATTTCATTTGTGTTTGTTAATTAAGAACAGTATTAGGAACCTGTTTTATGTCTTTGTCTCTTAATAGGTAGTTAGGGACAATACAGTCAGGTAGAAGTAGTTGCAGACACATGGTTGTCTGGTCTTTTGTTTTAGTTTATTTTCATAGTTATTTACTTTTGAAAAAAAAACAAAAGAATAAGAAAGAATATATTATCTTTGTATTCTACAGAACGAAAGAATCAAAACAGCAAGATAGTTAACATCTGCATAACTAAACAATCAACTGCCAACATTTTTTTTAACTAAGATTATAAAACAGATGTACATAGCATGGACGGGGTTCGACAATTTTGAGTAGAGAAGAATAATACAAGAAAGAGATATTTTATTTTATTTTATTTTATTTTTATTTTTATTTTTTTTATAATTTTCTGGAATCCATCTGCCTAACTATTATGTTCTAAATATCTAATTCTTGCCATATGTAATGAAAAGACAGTTAAACAATCTGTCAACATCTTTTCTTGTAAAACAGAGGCGAATTTCCAAAATAAACGACAAGCAGAAGCATAACTACAAGACAAACATAGATATAAACAACGAAGACAGAGCATGCAGTTCCTTTGCACATTAAGAAGCTACAGAGGCATGAGAGTATGTGACAGTGAGCCATCATTAACAAATACAGTCACAAAAACGAATTCAAGCAAGAGGTAATCCTGTGCGCACTAATACAAAATTCTTTTCATTGATTTTTTCACAATAATTATAGTAGCAAACATTGTGTTCCAACTATACAGTTACAAGTCCAAAGTCCAGCGGCCCTGAAGGTGAGAAAACCCTCCTTCGGGAGCAGAGTAGCGAGAAGAGGGTTAGAGTTTAAACCCTTAAACAAAAATTCATTACAGTTCATGGCAAAACTAACAACATTCAGTCAACCGAACCAGAAAACTAAATTGCCCACAACCGAACGACATTGCAACCAGAACCCAGATCGACTACAAGAAAAAACAACCAGAAACCCTTCAACCAAATAGTTATAACAAGGAAAGACCCTACCGGTTCCATTCGAAGGAGGAGCCGAGGGATACTCCAGCCAGAGACCAGTGACCTGCATAGACAATACAACAAAACGTTAGAACCGTGGATTGAAGGCAAAACGAAAAAGACAGTGAAGAATGAAAGAAAGGGAAGAGAACGCCGAAAGTACTTACCCACTCGAAAACAATGCTGGACAAGGGGACTCATAACTGACCACGGCCATCGGGAAACAAAACCCTGCTCGCAAGGAGCCGAGCCTATTAGTGCACAGAAAAACTGAGATCATAACCTTCATCATGGAGTGAAATCTTACCTTTCCTGAATGAGCAAATGTAGAAAGGAAGGGTCCTGTTGAGGCCGCGACCTGAGCACAAACACATGCATACAAAATCAACCGACTATACAACCATACAACTAGTAGAGGAACCATAAGCAAGCCCAAAAGATTGAGTGAGCATTGAAGATGAAACAATAAGCACCGAGTCACCAAAGGAGCATAGAACCTCACAACAATTCAACCGTCGAATAACAGAGCCAAGCTGATGCAGGAGCATCCAGCTAAGGGTACCATGACTGGGTGTTGGTCTCTGCCCAGGTGGAAATATTTATCAGTGTTTGGTTTCTTTATGTTTAATTAGTCAAAGCAGAATGTAGGGACTTGATTTTTTTAATTTCATTATTAGTTAGGGAATAATATAGTTAGTTCGGGTCACTGTCAACAATGTCTGTTTTTTAGTGAGTAATTCATCTTTTAACTGTTTCTTCTATTTAAAACAAAAAAAAACATCTATTTCAATTGTAAAATCTTGCAATGCAAGGAGAACTGAATGAGTTAACAGTTATGTAGCTAATAAAAGAAACAACTGAAGTGTAACCGTGCACAGTTTAGGTAACTATGGGCAAACAATAAAAATATGAAATGTAAATCATTCTAAGGGGTTCAACATATGAGAACAGTAATAGAATACAGAACTTATTCTTCTTCCGTACAAGTCCATCTGTAACAGTTATTGTAATGTCTATCTACTTCTTCTTAATCATTGAGTAAACTAAATAAGTAGATACAGTGCATGTCTATCCTTTTCATTCATTTTCTCTCCTAAAGAACAGTAAGCAGACAAAGAAAATTGCACGGGAATTTCCAGCACGAAGGCTGGCAATCGACAAACAGAGACCACGATTGGAAGATCCAAATACATTACGAACAGTTTGACCGAGAACGAGCATATAATCGCTAAGTAACAAAACCTAGGATAGAGGTAACAAATACAACCGAATACACTATATTTCTTTTCATTCCAGACAGAAAAAATATTTGTATACATATTATAGTCCACAGATAATCCATCGAACAGCGAAAGAACCTAATGAACTAGCAAAACCCTATGGCGAGGGTTTTGGATGGTCTCCAACACAAAGGTTCACAATTACAAACTTAGCGAAATCAAACAAGGGTTTGTATCAACTAACCCAGGTCGCATAGTGATGACAGATAAGTACAGGCAATCCAGAACTGGGACTCTGCCCAACAACATTGATAGAGACTAACTATTAAAAGAAAAATAACAACAGTAGTAGAGCCTATCGAGACAGAGCCGAAGCGTTCACACTAACCACGCCAAAGGACGAACCCCCAACCTGTGCAATTAGAAACAAGGCAACATTGTCAGCCCAAACGAAGAGTAGGAATAGCGAGAAGTAAACGAAGTGTAAAGAAATTGTCTGCACAGTGAATGAATCGATTACCTGGAGGTTTAGCTACGTGGAAGGAATGCAAACCCATTGAGCCACAGTCCACGGTGACAGCCTGAGACTAGGGAGCTATTTTTGTTAGAGCCTGAGGAAGACAAAGGAGAAAGATTAATCATGGAGGGATAGCTTACCTGGAGCGAATTATGAGCAGGAGGAGGCCACCGTAGTTGTGACCTGCAGCATGCACACCCATTAATAAAATTTAATAAGCAAGAGAACCACAATCAAACTAGAACAGTGGAGCAAATACAAGTCGAGCAACCGAACAAAACATACAGTAGCCATTTTATTACACAAACGAGCAAAACCATCACTCTGTGCCCAAGGAACCGAGCCCATAAGTCACTAGGACAAACACAGGTGCCATGCTCACAAGTAGCACAACCCATAGCCAGCGCACACAGAGCCGTGGCTTAACACCACACATTTGTAGCACGAAAACCTTAATTCCAGACCAAACCCTTAGTGCAACAGAGTCACAGAACAAAAATGAAAGAATGACAATAGAAGGTAGGGTTTTGGCATAGACCAAGGAGCGAGAAAAACAATAACCAAGACAAGGACCGCTAGCACAACAACATTAATGTCTGTCATAAATGCCACCCAAATGAAACCCATAACCATCTCACCATTAATCCCTAATCACTGGAGTTAAAACCCAAATCATTGTTTAATTATATAATTGTTGATTAAGCAATCATATTATTGTTAACTATCAGAGTTTGGAATTGCGGGCTGGACCCATCATAGTGGTATCAGAGCAAGATTTAAATTTTTCTTGAGAAATGGAGGTTGGAAGACGAGGATGTGGAAGAGGTGCTCGAAGAGCAGCAAATGAGGGATTAAGAGAGGAGATCAGGATCCTTACTACTCGTTTGGAGGCAGTTGAAGAAGGAAGGAGAAGGGATCCAGAGCTAGGAGATGACAGCGAAGAAGAAGCCATAGTGACAGCACATGGATTAGATGAAGAAGGGCCAGAAATGAGACTGTTGAGGTCGGTCTTATTGGCGAGTAGCACACCTAAACCAGAAATCCCAAATTATGACGGTAGCTTGTCCACAGAGGTTCTGTTGAACTGGATCAGTGAGCTGGATAAGTATTTTGAGTGTGAAGAGATCAGTGAAGATCGGAGAGTTAAGTTCACTGCAACAAAGTTGAAGGGACACGCAGCCCTGTGGTGGGATAGTGTACAAATAGAGAGAAGGAGGATGAACAAGTTGCCAATCAAGAAATGGTCCAGGATGGTGGCCAAGTTGAAAGGCAAATTTATGCCCAAGGATTACTAGATTGCATTACATCGGCAAGTGCAGAATTTGAAGCAGAAAGGGATGACAGTAAGGGAGTACACTGAAGAATTCTACCGGGTAAATTTAAGAGCCAGTTATATGGAAGACACCCCAGAGAAAACAGCAAGGTATGTGAATGGTTTAAGGTTAGACATATTAGATGAAATCAACATTCTTTCCCCTAAAAACATAGAAGAAGCATACCAAAGTGCTATGAAAGCAGAGGAGAAGATCACCAGGAAACAAAATGCTCAGAGAGGATGGGGAACCAGTAGAGGAAGAGGACAGTCTTATGGCAAAGGACGAACTGCCAGCAATAGTGAAGAAGGCAGCAGTTCCAAAACTTTCGGGATAGTAGAAAAAGGTGACAGCACGAGAGGTGGTAGGCCATATCAGCGAGGTAGGGGAAATGGCTGAGGCAGAGGAGCTAATTATCAATGTTACAGGTGCCACAAGTGGGGGCACATATTTTTTGAGTGTCCTGAGGCAGAGCAAGCTGGACAGAGAGGTGCATATGTCGCATAGCCAGAGGAAGTAGAGGCACCTCCCCAAGAAGCAAAAAATGTGTCGGAAACAGGGGAAGTCTCAGTTTTGAACAAGGTGTTTCTGAAACCAGCTAAAGAAACAGCTGAACAAACTCAAAGGAAAGCTTTGTTCCAGAAAGTTTGTAACTCACACAGCAAATGTTGTAAACTGATTATCGATAGTGGGAGCACAAACAATCGGGTTGCCACAGAAATGGTGGAGAAGTTGGGGTTGAAGTGGTTGAAGCATCCCAGTCCTTACAAGGTATCATGGCTGCAAAAAGGCCATCAGCTGTTGGTGGATGAGCAATGCAAAGTGGAGTTTCCTATCGGCATGTATAAGGATATGGTCATTTGTGACATAATTCCGATGGATGTATGTCACATACTGCTAGGCAGGCCATGGCAGTATGACAGGAAAGTAGTACATGACGGGAAGACAAACTGTTATAAGTTTGTCAAAGATGGGATCAAGCACATGCTTGTGCCCATCAAGGAAGAAGAGACATCGGAAACAAGTGGGACGAGAGTGTTACTAATGGGCGGAAAACAGTTTTTGAAACAGATTAAAGACAACGAAGTAAGCTATGTTGTTGTAAAAAGAGAAAAGACGGTGCTGCTACACACAAAGGTGTTAGATTTGCCCACGGAATTTCAGCAGATGTTGTAGGAATTTAGTGATATAGTGGTGGATGACGTACTAGATAAACTACCCCCTAAGAGAAGTATAAGTCATCATATTGACTTTATACCCAGAGCAAGTTTGCCAAATAAGGCAGCATATCGGATGAGCCCCAAAGACAATGAGGAGATCAGAAAAAAGGTGCAGGAATTGATAGATAAAGGGTTGATAAGGGAGAGTTTGATCCCCTGCGTAGTTCCAACAGTTCTCACTCCCAAGAAAGGAGGAGAATGGTGAATGTGCACAAATTCGAGGGCCATCAACAAGATTACCATCTGGTACAGGTTTCCACTGTCACAGATGGACAACATGATGGATTGCCTGAGCAGGGCAGCATATTTTTCAAAGATTGATTCAAAGAATGGGTATCATTAGATTCAAATCTGAGAAGGGGATGAGTGGAAGACAGCCTTCAAAACTAATGAAGGACTGTATGAATGGCTGGTAATGCCATTCAGATTGAGCAATGCACCCAGTACCTTTATGCAGTTAATGAACGAAATGCTAAAATAATTCATTGGGAAGTTTGTAATAGTGCACTTGGATGATATACTAATTTTCAGCAAGATGAGGGAGGAACACTTTCGACATGTTCGAAAAGTGCTGGGAAAATCGCAGCAAAATAAACTGCTGATAAATCTGAAAAAGTGTACTTTTCTGCAAAAAGAATTGGTTTATCTAGGTTTCGTGATTGCAGAAAACGAGTTGAAGATGGACCCAGAGAAGATTGCAGCAATTGTCAACTAGCCATCCCTGAAAAGTCTATTTGAGGTATGTAGTTTTCATGGGCTGGCAAGTTTTTACTGAAAATTTATAAGAAATTTCAGTGAAATCTGCGCACCTATGTTGGATACTATAAAGAAGGCAAGTCAACCTTTTCATTGCAATGAGGCAACAGAGAGAAGTTTTCAGCTATTGAAGAAGAAGATCACAGAGAGACCGATCCTGAGATTGCCAGATTTTAAAAAGCTTTTTCAAGTTCGCTGTGATGTGAGTGGTACAGACATTGGAGTTCTACTTAGCCAAGAAGATAAACCTATTGCGTTTTTCAGTGAGAAGCTGAACGAAAGTAGGCAGAAGTATTCATCTTACGATAAGGAATTCTGTGCTGTCATCCAAGCATTGAAGCATTGGAGACACTATCTGCTGGGGAATGAGTTTGTTTTATTCTTGGATAATTTTGCACAGCAATATGTGATGCAATAGCACAAGCTGAATCACAAGCATGCTAAGTGGGTTGAATATTTTCAGAGTTTCACCTTTGCGTTGAAACACATCAGCGGGTAGGCCAACAAGTTGGCAGATGCGTTGAGCATAAGAGCCTTACTCTTGCAGGAGAGTACGATACAAGTGTTGGGCTTTGAGCACTTGAAAGACTTGCATCAGGCTGACATGGATTTCAAGGAGGCTTACGAAGTGTGTCAGAATCCTTTGGTGAGAGACAATTGTCCGCGATTGGACTATAATTTGCAGGAGAAGCTGTTGTTTAGAGGAGGACAATTATGCATTCCTGACTGCTCAATGAGAGAGAGTATCATTCAGGAGAAGCACAATGGAGGTCTAGTTAGACATTTCGGCATAAACAAGATATTAGAGGAGCTCAGCCATATTTATTATTGGCAAAAAATGCGAAGGGATGTGTAGAGATTTGTGACCAAATGTAAAGTGTGTCAGTTGGCAAAGGGACATAGTCAAAATACGAGACTTTACACGTCGTTGCCCATTCCAAGTAGACTGTGGGACTCAGTCAGCTTGGACTTCGTCTTGGGTCTACCAAGGACACAGCGGGGTTATGATTTAGTGATGGTAGTAGTGGACCAGTTTTTGAAGATGGCACATTTCATCCCTTGCAGAAAAACCAGTGATGCCACTGACGTGGCCCACTTTTTCTTTACAGAGATTGTCAGGCTACATGGTCTACCTAAGTCCATCCTCTCTGACAGGGACGTGAAGTTTACAAGGCACTTTTGGCGCACCCTGTGGAAGAAGATGGAAACGCAGTTAAGTTTTAGCTTTGCTTATCACCTGCAGACTGACGGGCAAACAGAGGTGGTAAATAGAAGTTTGGGGAACCTGCTACGAAGTTTGATCGGTGAAAATTCGTGAATGTGGGATCCAGTACTTGCCCAGGCAGAGTTTGCTTATAAAAACTCACCCAATCGCAGCAAGGGTTACAATCCTTTCCAGATCTTGTATGGCATGCATCCTCGCGGAGTGCATGAGTTACGAGATCTAGGACAACAGGAAAGACAAAGTGCTGATGGGGAAGAATTAGCTAAAGAAATGAATGATTTGCACGAGTAGGTGAAAATAAAGTTGCAGGACAACAGTCAAAAATATAAGTAGCGAGCAGATTTGAAGCGGAGAGACATACAGTTTAACGTGGGGGATGAAGTCCACAAGGAACGTTTTCCTAGAGGTGCATACAACAAGCTAAAGTACAAAAAGATAGGTCCTTGCAAAATTCTCCGGAAATTTTCAGCTAATGCTTATGAAATACAGCTGCCACCAGGAATAGGCATCTCGCCCATCTTTACTGTGGCAGACCTGTTTCCATACACTGCTGATCCAGAAAAAGAAGACAGTACCGCATGGTCTACACATAACACATAGGAGGGAAGTGATACTTGGATGAGACAAATGCCTTACGTTTAGCCCCCCGAGATCGAGAGGATCCTCAACACTCAGGTGGCTAAGCGAACTCGACAGAAAGAGTATCTACAATATCTGGTCAAGTGGAAGAGTCGTCCTATTGAGGACAATTCGTGGCTTGATGCCAGGTAGATAGAGCAGGCGGGTTATTTAGTCGAGAATCTCATGGACTGGAGTCATGATTTCTTTTTACCCCGGGAGCCTGATGCAGGAGCATCCAGCTAAGGGCATCATGACCGGGTGTTGGTCTCCGCCAAGGTGGAAAGATTTATCAGTGTTTGGTTTCTTTATGTTTAATTAGTCAAAGCAGAATGTAGGGACTTGTTTTTTTTAATTTCATTATTCGTTAGGGAACAGTATAGTTAGTTAGGGTCACTGTCAACAATGTCTGTCTTTTAGTGAGTAATTCATCTTTTAACTGTTTCTTCCGTTTAAAACAAAAAAAGACATCTATGTCAATTGTAAAATCTTGCAATGCAAGGATAACCGAATGAGTTAACAGTTATGTAACTAATAAAAGAAACAACTGAAGCGTAACTGTGCATAGTTCAGGTAACTGTGGGCAAACAATACAAATATGCAATGTAAATCATTCTGAGGGATTCAACATACGAGAACAATAATAGAATACAGAGAATAATCTTCTTCCATACAAGTCCATCTGTAACAGTTATTGTAATGTCTATCTGCTTCTTCTTAATCATTGAGTAAACCAAATAAGTAGATACAGTGCATGTCTATCCATTTCATTCATTTTCTCTCCTAGAGAACAGTAAGTAGACAAAGAAAATTGCACAGGAATTTCCAGCACGAAGGCTGGCAATCGACAAACATAGACCACAACTGGAAGATCCAAATACATTACGAACAATTCGACCAAGAACGAGCATATAATCGCTGAGTAACAAAACATAGGACAAAGGTAACAAATACAACCGAATACACTGTATTTCTTTTCATTCCAAACAGAAAAAATATTTGTATACATATTAATCCATCGAACATCGAAAGAACCTAACAAACTAGCAAAATCCTAAGGCAAGGGTTTTAGATGACCTCCAACGCAGAGGTTCACAATTACAAACTTAGTGAAATCAAACAAGGGTTTGTATCAACTAACCCAAGTCGCATAGAGATGACAGATAAGTACAGGCCAGAACCGGGACTCTGCCCAACAAAACCAACAAAGACTAACTATTAAAAGAAAAATAACAACAGTAGCAGAGCCTACCGAGACAGAGCCGAAGCGTTCACACTAACCACACCAAAGGACAAACCCCCAACCTGTGCACTTAGAATCAGGGCAACATTGTCAGCCCAAACGAAGAGTAGGAATAGCGAGAAGTAAACGAAGTGTAAAGAAATTGTCTGCACAGTGAATGAATCGATTACCTGGAGGTTTAGTCGCGTGGGAGGAATGCAAACCCACTGAGCCACAGTCCACGGTGACAGCCTGAGACCAAGGGGTCGTTCTTGTTAGAGTCAGAGGAAGACATAGGAGAAAGATGAATCATGGAGGGATAGCTTACCTGGAGTGAATTGCGAGCAGGAGGAGGCCACCGCAGCGGTGACCTGTAGCACGCACATCCATTAATCAAATTTAATAAGTAGGAGAACCACAATCAAACTAGAACAGCGGAGCAAATACAAGTCGAGCAACCAAACAGAACATACAGTAGCCATTTTCTTACACAAACGAGCAAAACCATCACTCTGTGCCCAAGGAACCGAGCCCATAAGTCACCAGGACAAACGCAGGTGCCATACTCACAAGCATCACAACCCATAGTCGGTGCATGCATAGCCATGGCTTAACACTACACATTTGCAGCACGAAAACCTTGTTTCCAGACCAAACCCTCAACGCAGCAGAGTCACAGAACAAAAAAGAAAGAATGACAATAGAAGGTAGGGTTTTGGCATTGATCGAGGAGCGGGAAAAACAATAACCAAGGCAAGGATTGCCAGCACAGAAACATTAATTTTTGTCATAAATTCCACCCAAACGAAGTCCAGAACCATCTCACCATTAATTTCTAATCACCAGAGTTGAAACCCAAATTATTGTTTAATTATATAATTGTTGATTAAGCAATCATATTATTGTTAACTATCAGAGTTTGGAATTGCGGGTTGGACCCATCACAAGCCAGCAAGAGCGTAAACCAAGAGAAAGGTTGAAGCACAGATACCACTTACAAACGGAGAAGCCACAGTCGGCGCAAGCATAACATCGTTACACAACAGTGACAGTCACCCGCAAAACTGCAGAGCTCACAACCCAAACGGAGCACGATGAAAATGACCGAGAGCAACCAACAACCTAGGGTTTAGCCAAATGCGGGAAGGAAGCCCGAGGCCAGGATAACTGTCCTCTCGGCGTACAAGCTCATTACCACAGCAATGAATTCCAAATCAAAAATATCAGCGCTAAGCTCTGTTTAATAAATTAATTATTTTAAATCATTGTTAATCAACAATTGTTGGGTTGATTAAATCACACAGCACGGGTTGGTCCCATCATAATATTAATAAAACTAACTCCTTTCTTATTTAACCTGGAGTTTACATGTGTTTTTTCAAAATAAAAATAAAATATTCACTAAATAAAAAACAATATTGATTATAATAAAAAAAAACAAAATTAAATGTACATATTTGGTTTGTTTTAATTAAGAGCATTATAAAACATCAATATGAATGTGTTTGAATTCTGCCTCGCCTGAGAAATTGCGGAACATCCCCCCTCTTATTAGCTAGGGAATCCCATTGGGAAGAAACAAGTATATTTTTCAAGAGAAAGAAATCAAGCGAGATGTTGTTGTAGCTTAAGTTATCACTTTATGTGATTTTATCCCAACTGAAAGCTAAAGGAAATATCTCATGTCATTGTGGAAGAGAAAATTGATCACTCTAAACTGTGGGCTTACTTTGATGGATCTTCACAAGAGGAATAAAACATGCATTGGAGGAGCAAATTTTCATCTATCAGAAAATCAGTCCTTCAAATTAAAGAGTGGGCTTGGTAGGGGATCAAATAATTTTGCAGAACTCTTTAGTCTCAAATTGCTTCTCCTTTTTTCCCTTGAGAAAGAATGTCAACTTGCAGGTTTATGGGGACTCACAAATTGTGGTAGATTGGTTCAATCAATCTCCAGTTTTTCATGTGCTCAGACTCAAACCCATTTAATAAGAAATATTGAGTATCAAGATACATTTTGACTTCATCTCTTGTGATCACATTTATAGGGAAAGGAACTGCATTTCTGATCGTCTTTCCAAATAAGGCATGCAATATGATCGAGGTACATAGCGGATTTTAAAGAAGCCTAGAAACAAGCACTATGAGTTCTACCATCATCCTTTTGTGGACTAGGCAACGGTTGACGATCCTAGAGGGCACATATGGTTGTCATATCTTGATCAGACCAATTTTTGTTATATGATGTAGTCCCATTTATTTTTTGTTCTTGTCTAATTTTAGCAGACTCATATATACTATTTTGATTTTATTTATGATGTATAAAATGCATATGTACTTAGTCAGGTTGATGGTAGTATATAGTGACATTTGGTTGGCATGATGGATTTTTGGCTTTGTACCATTTTTTATGGTTTTGGTTTCAGAATGATGGCAGCATGGTCTACAGTTCAGTCTCTTTTTGACGTGCTATTAAGCACCACAAAACATGTAATTTTCATTCTACTTTTAATGGAAATTACGATTTTTCCTTTCGGAAAAATAAAAATAAAAATTCAATATGAATGTGTAATTACTTTTGTGTTTAACATAGAGTTAAATAAAAAATTCCAATCTCCTTATTAAGTAACATGATTTATATCAAATTTATGTATAGAGATTAAGTAATTGAAAGTAAAAAAATGTTATACTTTCACTTTCGAAATATAAGCCTTAAGTAAAATATTTGAATGTCCATGTTAACTAATATATTTGTGTATTAACTTCTTTGCGTGGATAAGGGAATTTTACAACCCAAATGAAGGAGATGTGTAATTTAGTTTATGTTACTTTTAAAACAAAAATAAAAAATCACTAAACCAACCTAAATCCTTCTTAAGTTCTTAAGTTTAGATCTACAAAGCTACTAGAGGAATCAAATCTCTTGATGTGTAAACATTTCCTCAAGTTTTGCACTCAAATAAAGGTTTGAAATTTAAAATATATGATCCCTCTCGATGTTTGTTATTTCTAATTTGTTTATATAATACATATACATAGTTCACATTAAAATGTTTTATTTATGTTTCACATTGAAATATCATTTTGTTATTAATATATTTTTAAATTAATATCTCCGAAATTTCTCTATTATCTATCTATATAGTTGAGAATGAAGTACTTTATTTGAAATATTTTACTTAAAGTTTGTATTGAGATATTTTATTTGTAGCCCACATTGGAATATTTTTTAAACATGTGCTCCCTACTTCATATTAATGTTAGGAATAATGTTTATGTTAGAGAATGGTTTAAGGTTTGTTGAAGTTTGTTGAGAGATTTTCTCAACAACGCTCTTCTAATTCAGAATCTATTGGATCTCATATGCACTATATTAGTGTGATGTGTCTTGGTTTGAATACGAATATAGAGATAGTTTTTTTGTGGTTTGCAATTCTATTTTTTGTTTTGGTATAAGAGCTAGTTTTGGCTTAACTCCCTTACAGGAGGACCAAAAAATGTAAAGCCATGCTAGTGATTTTTTGTACATAAGTAGATTAGGTTAGTGTAGAAGTGAATTTTTGCTATAAATAAGAGTGGATTCGTGTATGTGTTTATGGTCATATTATGTCCATCAATTTCATAGAGCAGGGTTGTTAACCAATGTAAGAATCACAATGATTGATTCACCATTTCTCGATGAGTGCAACATTGCTCAATATCGGATCGATCTATTAGATCTATGGCAAGATCTATGCACCGAGACACTTGGGTGACTCGAGGTTGTTTATTGGATGAGGCCATATGTGCTTTCAATGTAGAGGAGGAAGAGGTCAAGTGCATATTGGCACGAGCCTATTCGTGAGGTGTGTCTAGAGAGAATATATACAATGAGATCGAAGGAGAGTAGATTTGCATCAAGATAGACACAGACATGGATGTGGTATTTTTGTATCTACATAATACCACATGGTAGTTAGTTTAGGAGTCATGTTGTTTCCCATGAGTCTGGAGTACGAATTTCCATCTACCTAAGCAATAAAGTAATCCTAGATCTAAAAACAAGTGGTTATTTGACAAAAATGTCAAGATTGATTTAAGCTTAGAAAAGTGATATCCACGTGAGTACATGGATGAGGTTGACAATTGAGATAAGATCGTTTTGTAAAGAGGAATTGTTGTCTGGAGATATGTAGATGCCCAGATCTATCCCAATCGAGTCGATCAAGGAAAAATAATAATAGACATAACTTTTTACTAATTTCCCGGGAATACATTTTTAGTTTTCACTGGAACTTGAAGATTCACATATAACACCATCTATGGAAAATGGGAATTGGAGCAATCCAATTATTTTTATTGTTCTTGATAATAATGTATCCTGTCATTCATGGCGTTGATCTTCCAACATAGACCTATGCTAATTTTTTAGATGGTGTCGCAATGTTGTGGAATTTACATAAGAAACTACAAATAATTTCAAAGGTGATTGCACTCGCATAACCCAAACACGACAAAATTTCAAAAATTGGTTGGAAATGATACAATGAAACACCAACTCTAACAATTGTGGCAACAAGGATAACATGATCAGGAAAGACAACAAATAATGGGAGATGCTCTCCCTAACTCTATAAAGGTGGATTTAAGATCCCTTTGTGGTGGTGAATGGAAGCAACCCAATTCATTGCATTTCAAAGTTGGCTCTTCGTTATGATTTTTTAGTGATTTTTAATAGTTGTGTGGTTATATTATTTTTTATTAAAAAAATTAAGTTATATTGATTTTGGTTTGTAAAAGTTGCGGAACCAATCATTGAATAGTGTAGCATAATCTAAATTGATGGTTCTTGGTGCTTAGAAACTATTGAAGATATCATTGATTTAATTATGTTTACATACTATTACGGTTTGTGGTTTTCGGTGCTTGGAAACCCAAGAACAACAAATATTGGTTATAGTATGAGATCCTTGTGTGTTAGACATGTCAAGTCGTAGGATCAACTTCTGCATACATTCAATATCCATATTGTCTTCCTAGAAACTGACAATTAGTCAAAAGCTAAATATTTGACAAATGGTGGTATGTCCATAAAGAGATTAACTTATTTGACAACTTTTCTTGCGAAAGCCCTTACGAGCCGAGTTACTATGCCAATAATGTTGATCATTACCAGTACATCAATGATGATCAAATGGATTTGTATCTTAAATGGGTCAAGTGGTAAGATCGAAGTTGTGATGGAGAAAGAGCGCAACTTGGGAGATTCCAGACTAGGTATTAATGCTAATGAAGACCATACCTGACTACTAGATAAATGTAACTGAATGCGCATTATATGTGTTTTCTATATTGTTATTTATAAAATAAACATTACGGGAGGGTGTTAGGAATAATGTTTATTTTAAGGAGTGGCTTGAGGATTGTTGGAGTTTGTTGAGATATTTTCTCAACAACATTCTCCCAATTCAGAATCTATTGGATCTCATCTACACTATAATAGTGTGATGAATCATGGTTTGAAGATTAATATACAAATAGTTTTTTGTGTGGTGTACAATTGTATTTTATGTCCATTAAAAATTGAAAAGTAAATGAATTAGACATCCCTCTTATTAACTAGTACTTTAATTTTTTTAGTTTAAGTTACTCTCTTTCTATATATATCAAGTTTGCATAAAAATATTTTATTTAAAGTGGATATTGAAATACTCTATTTTATGGTTAGCAATTATATATATAAATATATATATGAAGGTATATTAAAATATATTTGTTAACATGAATACTCAAATATCTCATTTAATGCCAACATTAAAATATTTTTAAAATGTAAAAGAATAGTTGACATGATTAAATAAAATAAAATAAAATTAATTATGTGATTATTGTTAAGAAAAGAAAATAAATACACATATTAGTAAATTTTAATTAAAAATATTATTGATATTACAAACATATATGAAGAGAAATATTATTGATCTTTTGTATATCAAAATTATAAAGAGAAATAAAATCTTTGAAAGTAAAAAAAGAAAGTATTATATTTTCATTTTTCAATATCATTTTTACATTTTAACAATATTTTGAGTAGTCTTTAAATGCATTTTTTGGAGTTTAACAAATTTTTTTATGGCCAAATCTTGATTTGTGTTATTTAAACTGGTTTTTTGACTACATATATGAATTCAACACCCTAAAAAACCCTGAGGCACTTTGTTTGTGAAGAGTTCACTTGTTAAATCTTAGACTTTTGTGATCCATATTGCAAATGAGAATGTCTTTGGGATTAATCGCATCATTAAAAATTTGGTCGAAGTTTAATATTATAAAATTAATTTAAATATTTTTTAATGCAATGGTCAAAATAATATTTATATATAATATTGGAATATTATAAAGTTTAAATGATTTTATTAAATATAATTAGTTAATTTTTTTTAATTAATATCAAGAACTTAATGATATTAAAATTAAGCCATTATTTTTATTGAATAAAATAAAATAACTAATAAAAAATTAACTAAAATAATTAAAAAATTTACTTGTCAAACTTGTGATTTCAATGAATTCATGTGAGATTCTAGACAAATAAAATCAGAACGTAAACCGAAAAACTTTCCAAAAAATCGCACTTAAAAACTACTCGATATTTTTTATCCTTCAATCGCATTAAAATAAAAGATAATTAAAATTCAGACGAGAAATCTAATAAAGGTGCTCGCCTTGAAAAAAGTATTTTTCTCTTGAAGCTAGACAATCCATCCTTCCAATATATCCCATGAAACTTGGGCAGCTCCTATTTCTGCGACCATAGCATAGTTAATGCTATCTGACATGGGGGCTTTATAACACTATATAACACGCCGCCCGGTGATGAGAGAGAAAAAAGCCGCATAGTGTTATAAAGCATTAACTATGCTACGGTCACAGAAATAAAAACTGGCTGAAACTTGGATAGTATAATCCTATGGAAGCATGTGATGCATTAATCCATATGATAATTTGGAATAATCAGGCCCCGAGGCCTGCCACGGTTTTAATTAAGATTGTTAAAGTGCCATCAATGATTACTCCAGAGCCGACGAATGTCGATTATGGAAATCCACGTAGAGTGCTCTCCCAAGTGGATGATGGAGAGGAAATTTGTCATCTTCAAAGGAAAAACATTGTCGCTACGCATGAAAATTCATATTGGGACATAAAAACTATCAGTCATGTACCCCATTCTTATCTACGCGAAGTAAATGCGGCAAGCTCGGGCGTTGGGTGGAGGATATGTTACAGGAATTAGGAGAATTGAGAAGGAAAATAAGGATCAAGGGCATTTAGCGTGATATGATGGCACTGGGGAAGGAAAGTGGAAACATTCCCTCTTATAAATGGCTCTCGATAAGAATGGAACTGCTTAGGATCAAGGTGAAATTACGCTCGTTTGACACCAAGGCAAGGAAAATATTGGGACGATTTAGTCTCTGGTCTTAATAGAAGATAACCTTGCTAAATTGGACAAAGTCGGGGAGCAGGTGGTATTGGAAGCATTGTCTCATTTCTCTCTTATAATACGACAGTTGGAGGCACCGTGTGAGGATATGGAGCGACTCGAGTTAAGAATGGTTAATTTGGCCACCAAAGTCGATAACATTGGATGATGGGTTGATGGAATTGAAGTAACGGTGGAAATGGTTGTTGTAGGCATCCTCAAAGAGGTCTTCGATTTGCAGGATCCTCCCTCTCCCGGTGTGTAAGAAGAAGTCTAGTCAGGTGAGCCTTTGGGAGCAGGAAGACAAAATTACAAATGTAGATGATGGAGGAAAATGGAACTGTGTTGGATGATAGTGGTTCACCAGGAATGTAAAATCTTGTTAAAAATAAAAATAAAAATAAAAATTGTTTAAATGAAGTGTTTAGTGGAAATTTTCAGAGAATATATAAGATTAATGATTTTAGGGGTATAATTGGGTACATGCAGGGTAGAAGAAGACTCCCTTTTAAATATTTATAGAATATAATAGATGATGAATGATCAATGTAGGTAAGGGTACTGGCTCGTTTACCAGATTGATCAATATAAGCTACTCGTTTCTTTTTGAAAAAAACAAATTGATATTTTAATAAGAATCTTAAATAAATATTTGAATATTCATGTTAATATATTCAATGTTAGCCATAAATAATACTTCAATACCCACTTTAAATAAATAATTTTATATAAACTTGTTTTTTTTTTTCTCAAACGTGTGAGTTGCAAAATGTATTTGGAGACTTGAACCCACTCATGCGAAAAAGAATTTTTCACCAAACCATCAGGTAAGACCCTTTGACCAATTGTTATTCAATGCCACTTTAAAATATATATTTTGAAGTGGGTATTGAAATAAACAAGTTGGTCAAAGGGTCTTACCCTGAGGGTTGGGGAATTTATATATATATATATATAAGGGTATTTGAAGTGGATATTGAAAAAAACAGTTGGGCAAAAGGTATTACTTGAGTGGTTTGGTGAACAATTTGATATATATATATATATATATATATATAATATATATAATTATAATATAACACACAAAGGGGTGAAAGCATGAAGATGGGTTACACTTTTGGGCCAATATGGCGATAAAATTTCAGTCTTTGTCGGAGTAAAAGACAAATTTTGGAGAATTATGTTGTTGTCCTAATGATATTTTTTTGCAAAAATATTTAGTGTTGTATAATATGTCAATTTTCCATTAAATGAAATGTTTGTCCTTGCAAATTCTAACACATCTCAAGAAGTATGTATGTGTTCATGTAGTATAACTTAGTCTAAAATGTGTAATTTTAAGAATATATATTATATATATATATATATGAGCATGATCTACATGGAGAGAGCTACATTTTTCATATTAAAAATTTATTCTTTTATGCAAAATTATATTTTTTATTATTTTTCGAAGTTATAAAAGTAATATTTTAATTGCATTTTGCAGACACGTCTTCACATAAGGTTTATTTCAACTATTTAAATAAATTGAAAAACCAAGAGTACCTCTTTGAAGAAGACTCGTAAATGAAGATAGTGATATTTTTTGAAATTTTATGGTTGTGTATATTTTATGATATTGATGTTTTATTGGACGTATTTAAAATTGTTCAAAAAAAATTCAAGCATTATTTTTAAAAGAAATTAGATGAAAAATATCACATGAATTCAAAAATGTCAATCTCATATCCTATTGGATAGAGGATTCCTTCATGAATCTAACATGATCAACTTCGCCACCAAAGGACAAATTTTGCCCTAAGTCCGCTAAGGTACAAAATGGTGTTGCAAAGAAATATGCAGAAGAGGATCTAAAACTCTATTTTTTTGGGCCCTCAACGCTCAATCGAGCTATCATAATTATCTAAAAAGAAGAAGAAAAATGAAACCTCTCAATACTTGTCTTTAAGCGAATTATAAAATTTATTTATTTCACAAATAATTTTTATAAATATTCAATTATATTCCAAACTCTAATTTCCCAAATTTTATTTTATTTTACCAAGAAAATAACTATAATAATATATAGCCCTTGGTCAGGGTACGATCCAGTTGGAGGGCATATTGATTCGTTAGCAGATGAAAGAGTGTAAAATTGATGAATGACGTCTCCATACTACCCACATGCGTGACAAGGGAGTATGGATGGTAGTAGGCATGAGGCGAAGTAAATACAAGGGGAAAGGTGGTGAGGTTATGAGATCTTTGGAAAGATTGAATGGTGCGGTTCAATCATGGAATTCTGGCTCTCAGCAAGGTAGAGAGACTTTGGAGATTGGAGAACTCAGCAGAATAAGAAGTCAGGCAGCGACGGTCTTAATGGCTTGCACCTGCGAATAAAGGCATTGGCTCTGTTGACGGTATTCTCTCGCGGGTATGTTCTTATGGCAGTTTCCTATCTTGTAAGTGCTCATGTCTATTACCTATCTATGTGTCTTCGTTGGCAGAGTATTTTCATGATTCACAGCCTCAAGGAGGTTCCCACCCATGAACGGAGGAAGGAAATCATGGCTATGTATGGTGAATTGTCTGTGGACCCGTGTGTTGTTTCTATTTATTTTGGTATCATGCTTCTGCGTACGGGAATGTATACAAAGGCATTGGTATGGAATCGCCATAGACTTCTTTATAGGCCTGTTTGGGGTCGTGCTCATGTGGTTAGTTTGAGGGTTTTATTGTATATGTTATGGAATTCGAATACAGGCCTCCTTTTTGAGTCTAATTATTTCGGTTATTTCCACTCTGAGGTGACTAGGATGGTTATGTCCGCTCTATCTGCTACATTCCTAGCTATAATCATGTAACCGAGTGGGTTGGTAATAATTTATCTCGTAGCTCTCTATTTGTTTTCCTGAACACTTATACATGTAGTGTTGTGTGGAATCAACTGTGGATAGTTAAATTGGGTACCACATGTGCGCCGGCCGTTGTCACACCCAGATGTGGGTTTAACTTCTGCAACAATTAGTTATATATTTGTGTGATTGTTCAAGTCATGGCTCACCCTTCATTTGCCTTTCGCTCGTCGACTAGAGGAGGTTGTAGCCGCGGTAGGAGAAATGGGAAACACTAGAGGGCCATTCAGACCCAATATCAACCCTCAAGAAATTGTGGTTGTCGCACCACCCCCAGCCTTATTCATGATGCAACAAAATTTTTTGAATTTGGCACCCCTGAGTAGGTCCGTCAACTTATCTTGGGATGGGAGGAAACTCTGAATCAACATGAGGCATAATCAAATGTGGATTTGGGTGATTGGCAAGATCTGACTCTAGACTCAAGCCATTCACATGACAAATACACCCAATATAAACAAACTGTTTATCTCTACTGGATAATGAATAATCTAATAGCCAAAGCATTGGATGTCACTCCAGGTGAATGTATTCAGACTGAATATGGACATGAGGAAATAAAAAAAAGACCTGCAATAGATCTAGTTTCAATTGCAGCAATAGAATGGTAAACTCAACTGTATTTAGAGCCACATTCCTTGCATCCCCCAGTCGAAAATTCCAGGTTCCAATGTGAAGGATTCGACTCCAGTGGATTCTTCAGAAGAATAGTGGCTTAGCAATTACAGTGTTTCCTGTTTGTAGTTTTTGACTTTAGATATTAAGCATATAGTAGGAATCATGACATTCAGACTTATATAGCTTTGTTTGACAGTATCAAACTCTTTCAATTTTGGTTGGCATATAATGCAGTTAGGTGGCCAACATAATTGGTTTCCCATAACGCAGGTTGAGGTCACCTAACGATTTGATACTTGTATGTAATCTTCCTTTTAAGAAAATTAATGGAAAAAGCCCTGTGAAGCTTACAAAATATATATATATATATATATGAACTTTCTATAAAAAACTTTGAACTTTGTTTTTTCATTTTTGAAATTGTTAAAAATGATAATTTGTTTATTATTTTGATTTTAAATATAACATATTTTTATACTTAACCATTTTATAATTTTTTTATGTAGAAATTTTCAATTAAAAAAAAAAAATCAATAAACTAAATTAAATTATTGAAGCTCATGGTTACAAAATCGCAGACTGGATTTGGCTTATTACCAAGATGGAAAAGTGGCTCAATATATGGTACCACAAATATTTGTCAAGAGCAAGCAGACTGATTCTCATCAAAGCAGTGTTGGAAGCCACACCGATGTATTGGATGTCATTGGCATGGATACCAAGGGGTATCCTATCCAGAATTCAAAATCTTTGTTGTAGATTCCTGTGGAAAGGAAAGTAGTCGGGGAATCTTTGCATGGGAAAAATGGGAATCTCTAGCTCTTCCAAAGAAATGGGATGGATGGGGGATAAAAAGGCTGGAAAACTTCTCTACTGCTTTGGCGGCCAAATTAGGATGGCATCTAATCACCTCTCACAGTTTTTGGACCATGGTTGCCACGTCAAAATATATTGCACCTCTAAGCCTCATGGATTGGCTCAGACAACTACAGTGGAACAAAACATGCATATCAATCATATGGAAGGTAGTTTTGCAATCGATGTCTCTTATTCAGGACATACTCACCTGGAGAATCCAGTCGGGAGCATTAGTGAGAATAGAGGTAGACCCCTAGATCGGATGTGGAAATGCACACAGGCTACTTGATGAGCAAAAGACCTACCTCACAGCCATGGGCATCACTCATATCAACCATATTGCGAACAAAGAGCACTCCACTTTCATGCAATAAGCCTGGAAATCTGGGCATGCACTTCAAATTCCACATCCATGGCAGCAATATTGGAAGGAATACACATATGCTCTTACTGAATCTCACATCAGAATATTGGAAGGAGAAGATGAGCTAATATGGGCACTTGCAAAGCACATACGATATTCACCTAAAGAAGGTTATCTAGTATTAATGGATTCTAAAAAACCACCAATATGTGAATCCTAGTGGAGTAGTTTATGGAAGTTAAAAGAACTACCCAGGATGAGGCTCCTCATGTGGACAATTCTGAAGAATAAGATTCCCACAGGAGACAACTTAATCAAAAGATCTTTCCATGGACCCTTCTGGTGTTGTCTATGCAAGATTAGTAGCGAGGATATTGATCATCTCTTCCTCAAATGCTCGATTGTCAAAGAGCTATGGGTTACTATTATCTCATATCTTCCCTCTCTAATCCATTGGCGGGGTTCGACAATGCTAGAAGCATGGGTCTCTTGGTGGTCTATTGCCTCCCCGCCTAAAGCTAGAAACATTCCAGTGCTTACCTGTTGGACTATTTGGATTGCTCACAACCGTTATATATTTCAAATTTCAACCCCCCATTAGCCTTCTATCTTTGCTCGCATTCTATCTGATTATCATATCATTCCCGAGGAAGAACCAAACTCCACTCCCAGACATATTATCCCTAAAAGCATAAATTACTCTCACCCATGGGCTTACTTTGATGTCTCAGCTCAGGAAACTGGCTGTGGGGGTGGTGCCATTCTACATCTTACTGAAAATCATTTTTTCAAAATCCAAATGGGCCTGGGGCGGGGTACAAACAATTTTGCTGAACTCATCATGGCCAAATACACCATTTAATATGCTCTGGAAAAATAATGCAGGAACATACAATTATTTGGGGACTCAAGAATTGTATGCAATTAGATAAACAAAACTGCAAACTGCAATGCATATCCTCTGAGACATATTTTTGGACGGGACTCATCGACTCATCAATCTTTTTGACACTTTTGTTTGTCATCATATATACAAGTAAAAAAACTCAGTTGTCGACCTCCTATCCAAGGACGCAGCGCACAGGCCTATCATGATTTGGATGATCCATGAGCAAAGGGATGGTGCCTTCTATCAGCACTATCATAGACCTTACATATTAACTGGCTCAGATGGAGTCTTTCTATCATTTTTGTTTATGTAATTTGTATATACGCTTAATGTTATCAGAGATATAAAATGACAGTTAAAATACTCTCTGCATAGAGAATTTTTGAAACTACAATGATAGTTCAGTGTCTCCCTGTGTGGAGTACACCATTTTTGACACCACATACTTGCTAGGCTCTATGCCTCACATACAACATATGCTTTTACATCTACAAAATGTAATTTTCTCTACTTAATGAAAATTACGACTTTTCCAAGGGGAAAAAAACTAAATTAAATTAAATTTTATAATATTATTATGCTAAAAATGTTTTCATATGCACATTTAAATCTAGATTACTCAAATTCAAATTAGTCAAATAATGTTTTAAAATTTGTGATTTCCTTATGTTTTTATTATTTTAAAAATATATCTTGCAAATCTAAGTGAGGAGTAAAAAAATCAATATATACTTCATGCTTTTGGGGATATAATTGAGTGCAATTACATTTTACAGGTTGAGAGAGATTTATAAGAACAAATAACATTGCATCCATTACAACTATATTAATTATTACACCAAAACGCTAGAAATGTAATGAAAAATTAATTCACATCATTGTTAATTACTTATTCAAATGTAATTAGTAATTAAATTTGTTTTTGTTTTTGTTTTTTAACTATCAAATATTTGCAATTTTAAAGTTTACATATCATTATTGATATTTACATAAATTTAAAAATTTATAACTTTAAGGCTCGATCGAGCTTTAGGGCTTGATCCAACCACAAAGCTCGATCAAACGCTTGATCCGACCATTAAAAATTGCTTGATTGAGAACTTAAAATTGCTCAATCGAGCATCTTTTTTCACCAAAACGTGCCCTCATTTCGCCAAAAGTGTGACCCAACTCCATGCTATGAACCAAAGCAATTGGAAAAAAAATATTATGACCATAAATAGAATAATTCAATTTCAACTATGTATATACTATATAAAACAACTAAAAAAATAATTTCTTATGATTAAAACTTTTTATTAGAGTGTTACTCAAAATGAGGGAGATGTGTAATGCCTTCCATGCTCAGCCTGGAGTTGACATATGGTAGAGGCATCTTAACATTAGATCTAAGTAGTGTAGATCCATCTTAACATTAGATCTATCAAGCAATGAGAGGGACCAAATCTCTAGAGGTGCAAATCTTTTTTCAAGCTTTGCATTGTAAATGAGGATTGCCTTTTGTGAGATTGAATCCCTTCAGGAGTTTGATAAATATGAAGTGAAGATGGATGTACATTGGTATATATCTATATATAGAGAAAAAGTAATAAAAATAAATAAATAAATATTTCAATGCTAACCTTAGATAAACTAATTAAAAGTAAAAAAATTCAATTACTTCATAGTAAGATTCGTACTTCATAATAAGATTCATAGTAAGAGGGAGATGTGTATGAAGTTAATGTATGGCATCTAAATTAAAACATTAATAACAATTTTTTTCCTGAACGCCGACAAAAAATAGAATATTTCAATATCATATATACATAGATACCTCCCTATATGAGGCAAACCCGTATTTAAAAATATATTAATAGCAAAAGGAAACATTTTAATGTGAACAACGGGGACCATAAATAAAATATTTCAACGTCTATTTTAAAGAAAATATTTCAATGTGAACTATTTATATATTATTTAAAATAATTGAAAATAAAATATTTTTGTTAGAAATTTGTGGAATGACATTGTGTAATATGTGTGATATGTTCAACGTTTCGAATGGTGACTCCAATGTCTTTGTGGTCCCTAATGATGGATGGAGTCACCATCTGAAACGTTGGACAAATCACACATATTACACAATGTCATTCCCGAAATTTCTAACTTCGGACGGTGACTCCAATCTCTTTGTAGTCCCTAATGATCGATGGCGTCACCATCCGAAACGTTGGGCACATCACACATATTACGCAATGTCATTCCAGAAATTTCTAACAATATGATTCACCGTAGAAGTCTCCAATCACTCAATAAAATATTTTAATGACTATGTTAAGTAAAATATTTCAATGTCAAACTATTATATAAAGTAATTGAAAATAAAAAAATTCTTCTGGTCAAAATATTTTATGTAGTCTAACTATTATACATTTTCGTTCTTTTGATGTATTTGTTAATTTTGTTTGAAATGTAGTAGAGATTTGTTAGAATTGCAAGTTTGACCTGTGTAATTTCACAATTGGAGTGCCCTAAGCTATTTTCAAAGCGCTGAATTTTTTATGCATTAAAAATGCAATTGAAACAATGAAGAATTATACGAAGAATTATATCTTTGGAATATTTTATTAGATTGTTGCTCAAAATGAGGAGATGTGTAATTTCATTCCATGTTCAACATGGAGTTGATACATGGTATACGCACACACAAACAATAGCATAGATCAATTTTAGCTTTGGATATATCATGGGTTGATAGGGATCAAATACCTCGAGGTCCAAAAATTATTTTATAGTGGAAATTTTGAGGAAATGTTTATTTTATTATAGTCAACATTGTTTTTATTTAATGAGTGAATATTTTATTTTTATTTTAAAATGGACATGTGTCAACTCCAGGTTGAGCACACAAGCAATCACACATCTCCGTCATAGAAAGCGTCTCAACGCAATTAATAACGCTTTTGATTAAAACTATCCAATACATATATTTGTTTTTGTTTTTGACTATAACTAACATTGTTTTTTATTTAGTGAATATTTTGTTTTTCTTTTAAAAGGAACATGTGTCAAGTCGGGCTGAGCATAAAAGGAATTATACATCTCAGTTATACTGGGATGTAGAATGTGTGGAACACAATAATGTTTAATTAAAACTTACCAATATGTATATTTTTTATTTTTTATTATAAAAAAATTTGGAGGAAAATTCCAATTCGTAAAACTAAAGAAAATAAATTGATTCTCTTGAAGGATTGAAATATTTACCTTAAAAACCTTTTATGTCCCCTAATACCATGAACACCATTTTGAGTGCCCCTATATAAAATGATATCTTTCTTTGGAAGACACTGAATTTAGGGTTAAGCAACTAGGTAATGGGAAAGCTAAGGATATTAAAGGATACCAAGGTGAAGTTTTTAAAATGGGAGGGCATATCCTCATACGTCACATATGCAGGCTTTTCAATTTGGCAATGAAGAAAGGATTCCCTAAGCCTTAGATGCAGAGCCTTATTGTGCCTATCTTTAAAAGCGAGGATAAAAGCACGCCCTCTAATTAGCCAAGCTCTACAAATTTATTTTGGAAAAGAAAATTATCCTTTGGCTTGAAATCCATGGTAAAGGAGTTAAAGGCCAAGTTGGGTTTATGAGACATCATTTAACTGTGGACCATCTTATTACTCTTAGGATAATCAGCGAGGAATACCACAATAAAATATGATCTCTTTTATTGTTATGTTGACTTTAGAAAATCTTTTGACATCATTCATAGGACAATGCTATGGAAGAGGCTAGAAGAAATAATGGTTCCTCTCAAGTTGAAAGTTGTTGTGATAAAGTTGAATGAGACTGTTGTTGCTAAGATTAGGACCACTAAGGATTGGATAAAAGAAATTAATTACAATGTTAGGGTCAAGAAAGAGTGTCCCTTAGCCCCTATCCTTTTTGGAACATACATTGATAAGCTAGAAAATTGTTTGGAGGAGGTAGGTTGTGTTGGCACCAAACTCACTGGTATGGTCATAACTCTTCTCCTTTATGTTGTTGATATTTTTATTTAGTCTAGGAGCCATTATGATCTTGGAAATAAATTAAAAACTCTCTTAGATTTTCTCTCCAAGATGGGTGTCATTGTTGATACCAACGAATCTAAAGTCGTGATAATTAATTTCATTTATGACAACAACTACTTGAAGGAAGTTCCTTCATACAAGTATCATGGAATAAATGCCCATCATAAGCTCAATTATAATTATAGCATTGAGAAAAGGATAAATGGAGGTTGGAAATCTTATTATGGGCTTGAAAACAATTGTGAGTCGAAAAATATTTGGATGTGGAAAAAAAAAAGGTCCTCTTGGAGAGGGATCACATCATGTGTTATCACACTACATGTATGCTTCAATAATAAGTTGTACAACAACCTTGGGGAATACAACCTGCCTGTGGATAGGATTTACAACTTGGAATAAGCACTCTCGTGTTCATGCACTGACATGTTGGATCTTCACTAGGCCTTAGTACCATCAACTCCATCTATGTTCTCACATCCATGTAGCTACTTAACCTTTCTCTCACTACCCATGCTTTTGAGTACCTTTCTATTGTGCCTCCATTGTGCTCTCATCACTTTGACCTGACCTTCCAAGATCATTTTTACTCGCTAGATCCATGTGATCTCTCCTTGGCCTAGCTCTCAAATCTAGTCTTAAACAAATCCATCCATCATTCAGTAACTTGGCAATTGTTAGCACCAACTAATGCGATTCACTGAAGTCCATAACCATATTGAGCATGCCATGAAGCCCAACAAGAACGAATCTTCTTGAATTTATTTTAAGTTTTTACTAACAACATATGTTCCAACACCCTCTTTAACTAGGGAAGTCACTTTAATGATTGTCACATCCTAGGGGCGTTGCTTCTGGGGCAGTTTTGACCCCCTAAACGATGTTTTTTTTTAGGTCTGCAACAGGCCCATAGCCATAGGCATGGGCTTGTGAAAAAACCTGTAGTACTCAGGGAGAGCTTTCCAACAAGGTATCGTACATGCCAAACATAGATAATATGACCAAGTTATGACCCCGAGAAATTGGCTGCCCAACTAACCCTGACGGGGCCCACAAACTCTTGGCATTACATCTCCTAGGGTTAGGGTTTTGGTTGTTTAGGGTTTTATCATGTTTTCCAATAATAAATAGGCCCTTGAGCCTCATTGTAACACAATTCAGAGGCAAGTAGCCACAACATCTCTTCTCAAGGATAACCTACCATCGCCTGAGCTAGTCTTATTTCCATTTCGTTTGTAAGCATATTTCAGTATTTGATATTAATGAAATGTAGTGTTATTTTTGCTGCATCTTTGTGTCTATGGTTATATCTGTAATTTGTTGTGTTCCTATTTAAATTCAAATCGGTGGTATCAGAGCGGTTTGATCATTCTCTATTTTTCTTTGCATGTCCCCAATGAGGTCGGGATATAAGGAGTTAGGGCTTGAACTGGTCAAACATTTGCAAGACCAACCTTGCAAATTCCGACGACCTCCCATGACATAAGAAAAGAAACATGAGGGGCAGGAGATACTATCAAAATCTTTCTCGAAGACGCCCTTGAGCGATAAAGGAACGCGATGATGGACAACTTTGCTCAAATCCTTCAGCAGCTACCCACGGGTGACACATCTACTTCCAGCAGTTACTCTAGAAGCACCACACCCTTTAAGGTACAAGTTAACTTTGACATTCCCATTTTGAGGGTTAGATAGATGCGAACGCCGTATATAAATGGTTAAATCTGCTAGAAGGATATTTTTCTGTTCATGATTTTTCCAGCAGGGAAAAGATTACTTTTTCTTTTCTCAAAGTTGCCCCCCACGTCAAGGACTGGTGGGAAACCTACTGCGAGTAGAAGGATGAAAGTATGCCCTCACT
Organism: Pinus taeda; assembly: GCA_000404065.3. Taxonomy (NCBI): domain Eukaryota; kingdom Viridiplantae; phylum Streptophyta; class Pinopsida; order Pinales; family Pinaceae; genus Pinus; species Pinus taeda. The sequence goes on from APFE031629033.1 coordinate 123,208, forward strand.
TTTTCGGCCACACCCACTTAGGATTCGTTTCAGGACACCATCAAGGAGCAATACTACCCTATTGGGATCTATGAGGATAAATACATAAAGTAGACCACACTGCGATAGGGAAGGCACCAAGACATGCCAAAGTTTACCAATGTTTTTCATACCCTTCGCACAAAGTTGGATATCAAGGATTCTGAGAAACATTTGGTGCTCAAGTACCGTGGCTGCCTACACAAGTACATCTAGGATGATATGGAGTTCTTGGAAATCTCCTCGCTTGGCACGACGTACCGATACACTGTCAAGATTGAGCATAAGCTTAAACAAAAAAAGTAAGACTTTGGATCTGTGAATCCGAAGTAAGGGAAAGGCGCCCCCAAATTGCAAAGCAAAGAGCAAATCCAAGGCGGGGGGACCCAGGATAACCTGCCAAAGCCGCAACTAAAGAACAACACCACGAAGATGAAGAAGGACACGGGAAAGTGGTGTGAGTTCCATAAGAGCTCCACTCACAACACAAGTGAGTGTCAGGCCAAGCAGTCACTAGTGGTGTTGGCCGAATAAATCATTCTTGTGGACAAGACCGATCTCCCTAGTATCTAATGATATCTAGCAAAAAAGAGTACAAGCAAACCTATTTCTCTCTAATCATGTTTCAATTCATTAATGAATACTAAGAAGTGTAAAAGACCCTACCTCGGTCCAACACTTATTTGAGGCAGTTTTATCCCAACAGCTTCAAGCAGTTCTCGTTCAATAACCTGCATACACAAACAAGCACACGTCAAAGCATACCTGCATATAACAAAACATGTTCGTTATGAAGATCAAGGAGCTCATAAAACAAACCATTAGAGACAATTCATTGAGAAAAATAA
>APFE031629033.1:137907-152824 GCA_000404065.3 Pinus taeda
GTCTACGATCCGATACGCACGCAAGGGCAGAGTAACAAGCTCAATCCCCTTGAAGGCTCCTTGACATAATCCAAGGTTTACCAACAAGTGACCCCAGGCTCCTCGACAATTATCAATCTGAGGTTTACCGTTTTTAATATGTGAATACCTTCTATCGTTCCCAATGAGGAAGGATTGATTCCCACATTGGTTCAGATATGATCTCATGCCTCTCCTTTAAGAGGAGCTTTCCCAGAGCATAGATGTAACAATTGGAATTTCTCCCTACTGCAAGATTGACTACTTGTTTGTTTAAACTATCTTGGAGAGTTAATTACTCCCTACTCTAAGATACTAGCTTAAGCTATGTTGCTGAAAAGAACCCTAGAAAATAAAAAAATTGCTAGATGGATTTTAATTAAGCGTTAATTTTATTGGTTGTTTCTTAAATCAATGGGTGTGGAGATGAAACTTTACGGTGTGAAGACTCGACTCCAAAACACTAAAAAATGCACCTAAGATGATAAACAATTCCTTTTCTTTTCAATGAATTTCTAGCTAAGGAAGAGTTGAAAATGCAATGCTTTGAAAATCAAATCTTTCTCTTAACATATAAGTGAAAAGAAAAACTTTTTGTCTTTTTCAAAGAACTTCAAAAACGAGACTAATAGTCACGCTCACGGAAAATCCCTTTTATTTTAACAATCAAAAACTACAAGAACAAACAATTATTTCAAGAGAACTTTTAAGATTTTTGAAAACACTCTAAAAACTATTGAAAAGAAAATTTTCAACAAGCTTCTATAATTTCTATGAAATACTCAAAACTATAATCTAATCGTGAGATGTAAACAAAATGGATTGAAAAGAAACTTGAAATGTTTTTGAGGATGCTTAACTTATTTTTTCAGCTAACTAAGGATCAATTTGTTCAGATCAACAAACTAATCAAAAAATACCCAATTATGTTTTAATAAAAAATGAAATTCGAAACTTTCAATCAATTTTAATCAAAGTTTTGCAAAAGAGAAAAATGGGATCTAGCTCTCTTCAAGGATAGATTTCATAAACTAGACAAACTCAGCAAGAAGACCAGAGATACCAGGGTGATCTAAGGCTCTAAGGCTTCCGATCTCTGAGCTATTACGAAGACCAAGCAAAAATCAATCCAACAGGAAAAACTTCTAGAAAATCACTTCAAACGAGAATGCCAATGAAAACTAACTCACAAGGTACTTTTTCAAGACACGCGCAGATCTGGGCATAAACTAACAACTATGGACAAAAACTAAACCTAACTGGGCGGAAGGATCTTAGGTTTTTCAAACTTTTGACAGGGTCTGCAGGCTCCCAGTAGAACCAGGTGTTGTACCGCTCTGTGTTATACTGTAATAGTGCGGGCAGGTCCGCACTGTACCTAACGCAGAAGGTGCGGTCCTCTTCCAAAAATCCAAAAAATAAAAATCAAACCAAGATCTAACAAGTATCCAATCTCACACACATCAAGGCAAAATCAGAAACCAAAACTCAAGTTTCTCAAGTCAAAGCAAAGACAAATTAAAAACCAAAACCATTCCCCAGTGGAGTCACCAATTTGTTGGCCGGATAAATCATTCTTGCGAACAACACCGATCTCCCTAGTATCAAATGATATCTAGCAACAAGCAGCATAAGCAAATCTACTTTTCTCTAAACATGTTTCAATTCATAAATGAAAGCTAAGAGGTGTAATAGACCCTACCTCGGTCCAACGCTTGTTTGTGGCAGCTTTGCTCCAATAGCTTCAAGCAGTTCCCTTTTAATAACCTACATACACAAACAAACACACATCAAAGAACACCTGCATAGATAATATAATAAAACATGTCCATTATGAAGATCAAGGAATTCATAAAATAAACCATTAGAGACAGTTCATTGAGAAAAACAAACTTGATTGTATTAACTTTATGAATAAAATAACCTTACAAACTTTGCCTTGATGTTGCACAAGCTCTTTCCAGGGTCCAGAAGGAATCTCCTCTACTTTGACAAGCCTCACTCACTTCCCAAATGAAATGAAAGGTATGTGATCTCTGCTCTCACAAGCTCAAAAAGGAAGCCTAGTTTTTAGCAGCATTTACCCTCAATAATCTTCAGCTTTCAACCTCCCTTACAACCAGCCCAATGCATGAATTTATAGTGCAAATGGAGGAAGTTGCAGGTCCACCATTGAAGGGATAAGTTCCTCCTTCAATGGGATAAGCCCCTCATATCATGGAGTTAGCTCCCTTAGTTATGGAATGGATGAACCAAGGTGGAGTGGACTTGCCAGCGTAATATTCCTTCTAGAAGTGTCTATAAGTGACCCAAGGTGATTTTTTAAGAGCGAACTCACGCCTTTTTAAATTTTACAGGGGTTCGCACCCATCACTTAACAGACAGAGTGGTCAAGTTCGCAGGGGACATGACCATTGAGTGCGGTACCGCAAGCAATGCTAGGAGAAAGTGCGAAACCAGGATTTAAGATATTTTTAAGGTCTTTCTCCCATTTTCAAGACTTGACATGAAGCGCTGAGGCTTAAGACTTGCAAAGGAGGTATGTATGAGTAGTGATGGACTCACACAAACTGTAGAAAGTCATGGTGGCAATTTTTTGTCTAACAACATTAGGTGTCTCATCCGATCAGCTGCATTCCATTAGGTCATGGATCAACTGATGGTAGGGTTCAATTCAATTTTTTTTTCCTCATGACATATACCTTGCTGACTTCTGTTCATACTTTTTAGGTCATTTACTATCATCATGTTTCATTTTATTTGCAAAAATCAGTTTTAGGGTTTTAGTCTCACCAAGTCTATGGTTTGTCATTTTGGTCATTCAAAATTGAATAAAAGGTCATCAGGCACATGAGGAGGATTAATAAGTTCATAGAATAATAAATTTTCTTTTAATATGCCCAAAAAATCTTTTTTATCTCAAATTTTTGTTTTGAGGTGAAAACGGAGTTTTTCCATTTTTATGTACAAATTTCATGTAATTTAAGTGTTTCTATATGTAATAAGTTCAGTAGATGCTCTTGGTCACCTTGCCAGCTCCAACTACTACAAAAACACAAGCACCAAATGAATCAATCCATCAAATGGTTAAGAAAAAGTCAAATTTCAAATGAAAAACAGAGTTTTTGAAGAAAAGTTACTAAGACTTTATAAAAGTGAGTTTGCAATGAGGAAAAATTAAAGTGCATCCATTTATAAAGTGAAGTCATGTTAGCCATCAATTTCATTGTGAAAAACATCTTTGAAGAGACAAAATCGTAATTTGGAGGAAAATCGAGCAAAGGAAGGAGAAAACCGTGTTTTTGTTATGCATCAAGCAGAAGCTGCGCATCAGGCAGGCGCTACGCATCAGGTAGGCACTGCGCATTTGCCATGGAGGTTCCAAAATCACTCAACTTCATCCTAAACTCTCCCAAATGCTACATTTCACTCATTTAAGTAATTTTTCATTGATCTTGAGCTAAGTTTAGTCTTCTTCATGTTTTTTGCATGAGTTTTGCTTCTTAAAATCAAAACCCTAGCTTGCCTTCATACATTTCCATCTCATTGCAAAATTTTCACACCATAACAAAACCAACATTTTTTTCCCCTTTTCCACACTTCATTGCCCTAAATCTACCCATTAATTCCATTCTCCTTTCCCTATTACCCTAAGAAACTAATTCCCTTCATCAAACCCTAAGTCCCTCATAAGTCAAAACCCTAATTTCCTAAACCTGTCCCTTTATTCCCCTACTCCATTTCACATTTGTAAAATCTCTTCATACTCATCTTCTTTGTTCTCACCCATTGTCATTGTGCACCATACCCTCATTACATCACATCCCTAAGACAAGCATCATGGAAAGAAACAGTGAATCAAGTTATGAAGAAGAAACACTTAGTGATAGCTCAAGGGAAATAAATGTGCAGCTCAAGAAACCTCACAAGGGTGGAAAAATTATTAGGGAGGAACCTATTAGCATGACTGAACTCCTTGCTTTCCCTATTGACACCACATGTTTTAGATATCAGTCTTGTTTTGAGTTTTGTGAAATGGTTGAGAGGGTCAAATATCATCATGAGTTGGCAAAGCAGTTTGTCATAAACATGGAAAATAATGTGGTGCATCTCGCTCGGGTCAATTTCACTCTTTCACCAGCTATCATTGCAGAAGCTACAAGAATGCCAGATGTTGGGGAAAAGTGGAACAAAGGGTAGAATATCAGTAAACAACATTATGAACCTTATATCAAGGCCAAATATCATGGTAAACTTAGCAAGGTGTTTCCTTTCAAATTCTTGGAGGACCGGTATGTTCCACTCATGAAGCTTATTATCAAATACTTCACATGTGAGGGTAGGTTCTCTAGACTTTCTGCCTACCATATCAGATTACTTATGCACTTCACCAGGGTCAGAATGATTTGTACTCCTTATTTCATATGTAAAAACATAGAGAGAATGATTGTGATTGCAAAAAGAAAACCATATCCTCAACAGGTCAATCTTATTTATCATTTTGTTGTCATCAAAATTGTTGTTTTGCATCAGCTCACTCAGTTGGGAGTGTCATGGGAAACTTTCATTGCCTATGAATGCTTCAAGGGGCCTAAAATATTTGCATATCCTCAAGAGGAACGTGAACCTTCCGGACAACAAAAAAATCTTGAAACTAAAACAGAAGAGGCTCATGCTCCTTTGTTTGTTACTTATGAAAGAGGCACTATGATGCTTTTTGGAGTTGCCAAACGAGTACTATCTCCACCAGGGGTGGAAGGGGTCTCGTTTTCTTCACCGGACCATAGGAAAATGCTATCTTCACCAGGGGTGAAAGGGGATTTTCTTTATTCTCCAACTAAACAGGTACAAGGCAAAGACAAAGGAAAGCAACAAATGCATGAAGAGGGCCCTACTGAAGGGCAAGACAGGGATTTAGTGTTGATTGAGGAGGATGACACTGATTTGGGCTCTTAAAGCTCAAGCCTCAAGGATATGATTATCAAAGAGAAGGAGGCTGAAATCCAAGCCTTATCACTTGACCTTGAGAGGGCCAAATGGATCATAAACTATCTTGAGTAGGAAAACAAGCAACTGGAAGATAAACAAGCTATTATGGAGCTGCAAACTATTAGAGAAAATAAGCAAGAGGCAAAAAGAAGAAAAATCAAAATGACATCCCCTGAGCAAGAAATTGAAGCTGACCGAGAGTTATAGTTGGAAAGGATGAAAATTCACCTTGAGAAGATGCTTGAGAAAGCTAACAAGGAAAAGAAAATGCCGCACCATATGGCTTATCATTACTTAGCTCGGAATAAAATTTGCAAGACAAGATAAACAAGCTAAAATCGAAGTTAAAGAGAACCTTGAGGGCCAAGAAGGAACAAGATAAACTTATAATTTTGGCTAAAGCTTCATTAGCTCAGCAAAGCAGATAGTAAGCTTGCCTCTTGCCAAATTTGGAGAAATTTTGGGAAATTTTTGTCATTTCAAAATTTTGTAATTAAAGACACAGGCAATTTCAGCTGATGTGCAGCGTTGGTGGCACTACGCAATTGAGTTGGCTCAGTATTTGGAAAAATGGCTTGCATTTTTGGATTCCTCATGGAAAAACAATGAAACCCAGAAAGTTTCATAAAATTTGGAGGAGATCTGGGTCACCTAAAGCGCAAAAAAACCTAAACAATGCCCTCTCTACCACTTTTTGGACCCACAGGAACCAGTCTTGGGAGAAATGATTTTTGGAGAGGCAAATCAACTCCAAATTAGAAAATTCAAAGTGTTCTAGAAACTATACAGGTAGAGATTTCTAACAAGCTATCTTGGCCTAAACTGGTGAAGTTGAAGGCCTCTAAAGTCAGCCTTGAAGTGGCGCTATGCATGAGGCTCACGGCGCTGCGCATCAGGCAAATTTTTGCCAATTTTGCCTAAAAACTCAGAATTTCGCCTAGTTTGACTATCAATTGACTTTTTCTTTTCTCCTTGGTTAACTAATGATGTAATATGATGTAAATAGGATGAAAAATGACATGAGGAGGTAGATACATCAGTTAAATGTGGTTTGAGTTTGAATGAATCAGTTTCCATAGTTATAGAGGCAAGCTGTTCCACTGCCTATTTTCTAGTTCCTAGTTTAGATGTTGTTGAAACAAATCCTTGACTCATGGCTTCAACCCCTGATTTCTAGCGTAGGTGTTTTGATGCCTATATCATGTACTTTCTTAGTCATTTGTCAAGGTTGGACTCTTGTGGATGCTTTGAGCTTCATTGTAAATCACTTCTGCAGTTTGGCAAGGAAATGAACCAGAGTTTTGCAGCATTTTGTGGGATTCTTGTGGTAATGTCTCTTGGCATTGTGTCTTCCTTTGTTATTTAGTTCTCTTATGTGTATATGTTCTAGCATCTATCTTTTTCTTCATAACTAAATGAATTAGGATAAATAGGTGGAATCCATTGATATTTAGTGCTTCGCCTTGAGGTTACATTTAGTTTTTAATGTTTTTTGCTATTTGAAGAGGACTCATGAACCTTTCATGCCCTCTCCAACTCCTCACCAGTCTTAGACTTACCAGCACACCCAATTCAAAGTGCCAAAACACCTACCTATCTCACCCCATAGAACCTCCTACAAATCTGAGTTGGTTTCTTGGACCCAAAGCTGCCTTTCTCACTTGATCTAGCAACCAACCATCAAAATCAAACAAAATCCTCTGACCTAATATACCTAGCCTAAAATTAGTAGTTATTATTAGTCATCTCAAGCCCTAGTTTCCATATTCTAACTGAGATTGACAAGGAAAAATCCCTCTCCCAACCTGGTAGGGCTAGCTACTAGGTTAAGCATGGTTTGATGTTACCCTAGACCTACCTTCCTTCAGCCTGAGGTAGATTTAGGCCCTAACACTGTTAGTGTCCCACCCTAACCCCCTTATCTATAAAATGGGACCACGTCATAGTCAAGAGTCAATAAAGCCCATATTAATAATTGTAAGTGGTTAATCCGCAATTAATAACGGAACCACAGTTAGTTGCAAATGGGCCGTAGTATTAGATAGATGGTATTAGTAATACATGGTATTGGCACGTGGTATTGCACGTAGGAGTCATGTATAAAGGATAGAAACTCCCTGCGAGGAGCATCGTGTCTTATTTTGTAATCGAGCTTTGCTCTATTGGAGGTTGCCCCCTCGAAGAGGCAAGTGAACATTGCTCTCTGAATAATAAAATCATTGCTATTCTGTGTTCTGGGTATCTTTTCTTCGCATATTCTGTGTTTTGGGTCTCTTTTCTTCGCATATTCTGTATTTGGGTATCATTTGCAAGTTAAGAGCATAACAAACACCTACAATATATTTCGAGGTAGCATAAAAACATGTTAACCAGATAATCAATAACATATATCAACATTGGTCTTACCTCACCATGATGACCTTTTCAAAACATCAACATCCTCATGGTCCATCTTCATATGAGTCTACCTTTATGCATCAAAGTGCCCAAGGATCCAACTTGATTACCAAGTTACAATTTTTCCCTCAATGAACTTTGACTGACTAATTTTTTCACCATTTTCCTGATAATGAACCACATAAGATCGTTCAAAACATCAACCAACACCTCATGATGTGATTAATTCGAAAGGATTTATCAAAAAAAAATTATTCTCTTAGGGTATTTATAGTTACCTCCTTCCACCATGCTCATCAAAACACCGAATCTTCTTTGCTTAGTCATCCTTATTATTTTTCTTCCTTCTGTAATATTCACTGACAAGTACCACCAAACAAAATATACAAGTACAAGAGCATGATTATAATTTTGATAATATAGGGATACCATGGTATCATACAGGGAGAATTCCTAGGGTTTTTATATCCAAACTTTAAGTTCCTTGATATTTCGCTTTGAAACATTATCCCTAAGGTTTGGACCCAAATTTCCATCCAACTCCTCTAAAAAATTTCTAAAATAAATTTTTTATTTTTAAATTAAGAAAAGAAGAAAGAGAAAAATCCTCATTATTTTTAATTGTTATTTTTCTTTATAAATAAAAAATAGAAAATAGAAATAGAAAATAATTAAAAAAGCGCACAATAATTTTAAAATTTAAATAAAAACACAACACATTTAAAAACTAAAAAAATAAAAATAAACAAAAACATATCAAATAAAATAAAATAAAATCATTTAAATAACAATAACAATAAACAAAACCAACCAACAAAACAAAAACCAACCAAAAAAACAAAACACAACCAAAATTTGAAAATAAAACAATACAAAATATAATAAAAGCAGAACAATACAAAATAAACAAAACATTAAACAACAATGATAAATAAAATACATAAACTAAACAAAACCATCCATAAAAACAAAAGCCCCACGTTATTTTAAAAATAAACAAAACAAAAAGAATGAGGGGTTAAATTTGTTTCTTGTAAGAAATTTTTTGAATGACGAAACAATGTATGAAATGGATTGTTGCAAAGGCACTAGTAAAAATGCACAATAGCGATGATGCTTGGAGGAAAATCACTCTGCGATGGCATTTGGAGGCAAATTGTTTCATTTTATTGCTTAGACTCTGGCATCCCATGAGAGGTCATGAGTTCAAATCTTGGTAGAGGTACTTAGTTAATTATTCAACATTTTTACATTAAATATTCAACAATTTTCTACCATGTGGCAACCCACAATTGGCCTATGTGGCAAGACAAGATTGGTCTACCCAACCACGACATTGTCTAATCATTGGGTGAGTCAGTAGTCCATGTCAGCTTACAAAGTTAGCATCCACATCAAAATCCATGCCACCACATGGCACCCATGCACCCTATTTTTACTATTTTTCTAAAACTTCAAACAAACATAACTTTCTCATACGACATTCATTTGAGGCAATTCAAGTGTCATTGGAAAGATCTCGACAAGAACTATGCAATCAGATAGTTTTCGTTATAATTTGAGACAACAAAAAATGGTAATCTTTTATGGATTTTGCAGCAATTAGATTTTTAAAACATCATCAGATAATTAAAACAGGTTTTTAATCTGAATTTGCTTTAACCTGGTTTTTTAATCACTAAAATTGGGCATCAAACAAAGAAATTATCAATAAAATACTAATGAGTAGTCCAACACGCACCGCTTCTTGACAGGTAAAAGTGCATTTCATTTTTATTTTATCTTCCTTGAATTTGCATTATTGGAATTATTTATGAATTTGTTGTGTATATATCATATGAAGAGAGACTGATCACCTCTCTCCTTCGAGAATCTCAAATTTTATTGCAAATTAGTGCGAAGATTTTGCAGGTTCTGGCATGATCAAAGAATATTAATCTATGCACAAGTGGTTCCCAAAAACCCATTTCCTTTTCCAGGAGAACATGAAGATGTCAAGTCCATGTTAGAAGAACATTCATCATGCCATTTCTACTCATTCATTTTCCTCTTTCCCTAAGCTTACAATTCATCCATGAATTTCCATCTTTCCTTACTTCAAAATCATTTTCCTTTGCAAGTTTCACACTTTCCTTCCTCATTTACATTTCATACCTAACCCATGAATAAATTCATTCATCTTGCTTACAATGTTGATTTACCTCATTGTCCTTTTCCTTTCTTTCCTGATAAATTATTCTTCATAAATGAAAATATTTCATCTATGGTCCTCTAAATCATTACTTTATGCTTGCATTAGATGATGAGGTATTCATTAAGGCCCTCCTTCTAATAAGTTTTGGCCCATCGACTTCAACACATTATATGGGTTTTAGACTAGAGATATTTTTTGTACCTTGAGGGTTGCACACATTAATAGAAAGTTTTCTTGCCAATAAATAGTGGGAATACATCAATTTCCCCTGTCTATTGGATGTTCTAGGTGAATCGACTCCACCTCACTTATTTGTACCTAGTAAGATGTACTTGAGAATCTTGACTCTCATTGACATTATTGGTGAGTAGTCTCGTGTTGGTTAACGACATTCATTAATGGTCAGTAATCCAACAATTTATTTCTATGTTTGACATAAACAAAATTTATTCACAGAAAATAGTTATGCCATAATGCGGATATGAATGAAGACTATATGATTTCAGCAGCTTGCAACAATTTTCCAATAAATCAAAATTCAATTTTAGAGTTCAATAGTAATTCCAACAATAAGAAGGCACAAAGATTCCAATTTCATATTTCATCCACTATTCATACAGCCAAAAGGAGAAGAAGCATATCAAATTCTTTCACTTCATATTTCATGATGCAACAGTAACAACCAAGATCCCACAAATGCATAACTTATCAACTTTTCAGGTAGGTGAAGGTATGTTGTTTTCTAATCTTTAGTCATTAATTCCTTGAATGTTAAAATACATGTATTTGAAAAATTTCCCATGTGGCATTTCTTTTCTAAGTTTCAAATGACAAAAACACCTTTAGTTGTAGGAGGATATTCATTACCATTTTTCATTTCCATATTCCATAACCTCATTCATTCTTGACCAAAAAGATTCTCCCAACTGAATGTTGTTGCTATTTGTAGTTCTCTAAAGATGGATATGTTTTGTAAAAGATTCAAATTATGAGGGAGGATTGATTAATATGTATACAAATAAGTATTCATTGTGAATACATTCTTAAATATTTTTTGTTACAGCAAGAAGAGGAATACAATAAAAGTGTTGTCATACAAGAACCAACAATTGAAATAGTTATGGTTCCCACACAAGAACCAACGATAAACGTTTCCACTTAGATATCTTTAAGATAAAGAAGACTTTTCAAAAAATGCAAGTCTTGAAGAGTATCTCAAAGTCACAAAATTAATTAATCTTCTATCTCATAGAAGGCTACAATCCATGATAATAAATGCAAAGCTGCATGAGGACATACAACATCGTCAGTTGGGGGAATGTTTGTCTCCAAAATATCATTCATTTCACCCTCTTTTCATTCACTTTGCTTCAAAATTTTCCATATTCCACAAATCCATAACCATGCACTACGATGATCTTCATAATTAAATATGAGTTTAGAAACATTATTTCCCAATAAATTTATTTTGGTATTTTGAATTAATTTATGGTGAAATATTAGAAAAATAACATGTGTTCACTTATATATAAAAGTTGGATGAATTTTGTGACATGTGTAGGAATATTTGAAGACTCCAATACAATCATATTTGGCTTCCAAGACTCAAATTCTAATTTCCTCTTAAAACTCTTTAAGATTTGAGGAACATTTGATATCATTGGTTAAACACATTTCATAGAGAAAGATCATGGAAGTTTTCATAAGTGTCTCCTATCTAACCTAGGAGATTTTTTTGAGAGGATATGAAAAGATGTTAATTATTATATGTGAACACATGGTTGTAACCACATAAGATATTTGTGGATCAACATTTATGAAATAGTTATCGTAGTTTTGTATAAATAGGAGTTCCTTCTCTTCTCAAAAGGTGTGAAAAGTTTTGGAGCTTTGCTTATGCTTCAATGTAGATTTTTGGATGTTAACTATTGACACTATGCTTATGATTGATGTAATGAATACCATTGTAGTTCATTTTGATATGGTTGGTGTTTGATCAATAGTTTTTGATGAGCCTCATAAATGGGTAATTATATGGGCTCATTTTACCTCCTAACCTAGTCAAAGCAACCATTTTCTTAGCTTATTGTATGATTTTTTTATTATATTCATGCTTATAGAGTGAGTTGAGTTAATTATTGTGCCATGTGGTCTAACATGTATTTAAATCAGATTATTGATGGATTTCGAGGTCAAAGTCAAGGATCTAGTGGACAAATGGCAGCAATAACTCGAAGTGGACAAAGGAGAGGACTTATAGAAGGTAATCCCCCTCATTTATTACTCCTCACTTTGAATTCCCCTTCATTCATCTCGAAGTACAAGCAACTGAATCATGCACTAGAAGGCAGCTGAGCAAGTGGAGGATAACTGATGATTATCTCGAGTTTTGGGAGCCAAGCCTCCTTGATTTTAAGGAAGCTATTGGTGGCTTCATTTGTATAAGTAGAGAGGCCTAGGGCCTCACTAGGGTCAGATTTTTTCTTATGTAAACTCTGCTCAAATTCCAAGCTTAATATTTTTGTGATAGTTTCATGTAATCTTGCTATTGTGTTGAAAATAAAGATGGAATCCTTTTTGAGTTAGCATTGAGTTACCTCAGAGGGCCGAAGCTCTTAGGTTAGGGCCCAATCTAAGTAGCTAAGCTCCTCTTTACTTTTATTTGTATGTTTACTTCAGTTTGTGGATTAATTTGTTGTTATATGTATTTCTTTCATGGTTAAGAATAGGTTGCTTTTGATGATTTAGTAGTAGGCTTTCATTTGTGCTTTCAGTAGTAGGTTAAGCAGTGATAAAAAAAGATTCAAAAGGCTAGTAATAGTGCCTTGGCCTCTCTTCGTCCCTCCGGAACCATGATTTGAGGCAAAGAATCCTTGCTGCCCCAAAAACACACATTTTCCTAATTCATAGGACTTCTAGTGTTTGCAGCATTTTAGTAGGATAATAGTCCAGCTTTCCTTTGCTTTAGATCTTCTTCATCAGGCTCACTTCCTGATTTGCAATAGTCTTCTTTCATGCTTTCCTTTCCTACAACATTTCTCAGCATTTCCTTTCATAGATCATAGTTTAGACCATTTTTATGCAAAACTCTATTTTTCCTAAATGCATTCATTTCACTTGTTGCTTGATTTCCTTCGTAGACTGTCAGTTTCTATGCAGCAAATCTCTTCCAATATTAGGCCAGCTTATCAGCGATCATAGTTTCTGCCCTAGTTTCCTGCATTTTTCCATAGAACTTCTTCCTCTCTCCTTGAGCAAACCCAATAATCTTTCTTTCTCTTAGTGGTTCATGGTAGACCATAGGCACCCTAAAACATCATTCCAACCTTCATCCACATTTTTCACCCACTCTCACACCCTCAAAGCAGTGAAAATTTCACTCGGACTCCTCCTATAGGCCTCCTGTAGTTTCTCTATTTTCCTCCAGTAGATTCCCTATGTCCTCTTGTAGATTTTCCTGTGGGCTTTCTTTTGAAGTCCGAGTGTGGGAAAAGCCTCCAGAAGGCCACCTAATATCTCCTAGAACCCATCCACACCATCCTACATCCTCTCAAGTCCCAAAACCACCCTTCAACGCCACCTATTCACTGCTACACTCGCACACAATAAATTACATGCATGTCAAATTCACATAAAAATACATAAAAATCCAAAAATATGTTTTTTTCTTATTTACTTCCAGAAATAGAATAGTTAGATGTTATTTACTTCCTTGAGTAGGTAATTGCATTCCTTTCATTGTTTTCATAGTGCTTTCTACAAAAGTAGAATTAGTTGATTAATTAGGGTTTACTAGGTTTGCTTTATATTTCAGTTTTTCTCCTTTTTGCATTTAGAATAGCATCTGTAGAGTAATATTTCTTCCTTCCATCACACATAGAGCTTCTTCTGGAATCCATAGAAGTTGGCTTGAGCTCCTAGTGATCTTGTTCCGACTGACCAAGTGACAACCTCCAGTGAGAACTAGTACTTGTGCATACAACACCGACGCTTTCAAGTTTGGTATGAACTACCGAGCTGATAAGAGTAAAGTAGGCAGCCCAGGAGTTGCAACATTATTGCTACAATACTGGTGCTCACCACTTTTTTGCACCATTGTCGGGGAAGCATCAGAGTATTATGTGATTACTGCTTTCTTCTATTTTCTATTGCAACATTCTACTAATAGTTTATTTCCGCAAAAGTATAATAGTCATTTCTTTTCTTTCAGTTCTGCATTTCTTTTCTTTCCTTTTCAATTCTACAAATTTGATTTCAGAAAAAGTAGACTAGTCATTTCCTTTCTTTCCGTTCTGAATTTCCTTTCTTTCCTTTTCAATTCTGCAAATTTCATTTCATCAAGTTCATCTTAGCTAGTTGCAATTTGTTTTGTTCAAATCACAATTTCAGTTTTTGCAGGTACTATCAGTGTGGGGAAAAGGAAAAAACCAACCAAAAAGATTTCCTTTCATGCCTCGAAGGAATAGAAAAAAATTTCCCAACACCCCCACTGCTTCACACAGCCAACCTTCTCTCCTCTTCGGTGGCTACAACCAAGAACAACCCTTAGGTGAACATCCAAACATATTTGAAGAACCTATAGGGGAAGAAGAAGAAGAAAACATTCGTCTGGAGCCAATGCCCGAAAACGAAAATGCTAGGGGAAATGGAGAAAGAATAGAGGGTACCTCCCCCATTCAAATGACAAATGAGGACACCAAAATGAAAAATATAAGTCCTTCAGACCTACCTCACTCCCATGGCCTGACTACAAAAGATCCTAACACCTTATTGTTTGATTTTGTTGTCATCTGTCAAACTTATTTCTATGCAAAAGACGAGCAAAAGTTGAAATTGTTCCCTTCTACTCTCAAGGACATAGAATTGTGCTGGTTCATGGGGTTACCTAGCAATAGCATCACAACTTGGGCTCAGATGCAACAAGCCTTTAACAACAAGTATCAAAAATATTGTAGGACAAAAGATACTAAAGAAGAAATATTTCGAATGACCATGGGAAGTGATGAGTCCCTGGAAGACTATGAAGAGAGGTTCTAGCTTAATTACAAAAGGGTCGGGTGTACACTTGACCCTGAGTCTTTAAATTTGGTCTTGCTCAGGGGAATCTGGGAAGACCTGTTAGACACCCTCCATCTATTAGCTGGGGGAGACATCTACCAACTATCATATGAGGATATAAAGACTGTTTCTAGAAACCATTCTAAAGCAACCAGAAAGAAAGGTAGGGGGATTCAACCCGTAGCCAGTGCCTCTTCTTCCAACTCATCCATTAAAGGTGAAATTGGAAGCTTGCTCGAAGACTTCAAGAGTGAGATGTTG
>APFE031629035.1:3775-19653 GCA_000404065.3 Pinus taeda
ATCCACATCTATAACATCCATATAATCATCATCTTCAAATTCCATTAACAATTTATATTCATTACCCCGTTCATCTTCATCACTGTTTGATAGACCATCACTGTCTTCATGAGTGTAGTAGCTTTTCTTACTTGCACTTTGTTTCTTGTTCCATCTAGCAGGTTCCTTTCCTTTATCCTTATAATGACATTTTGCAGCATAATGACCTACTCTTCCACAAGAAAAGCATTTAAAAGGCAACTTACCTCTGAACCTTCCAGAACCCCATTGAAGATTTCTGACAAAGTTTGATTCTTCTTCTCTTCTTCTGGGACGTGGCGTGCTTCATAATAATCTCCTTTGCCTGATGCCTTGAAAGCAGCTTCTCTTCTATCTGATGGACCTCCCTTTCTCATTTCATAAGCAGTTAGAATTCCATGTAGCTGAGACATAGTAAGAATTCGTAGATTTTTCTTTTTCTTCTATTGCAGATACTTTAGATTCAAACTTGGGGGACAATGATCTTAGAACCTTTTCAACCACAATAGCCTCTTTTATTTCTTCACCCAAATTTTTCATACAATTAAAAACTTCATCTACCCGAAGAAAATAGTTAGCCACATTTTCATCATTATACATCTTGAGAGTCTCATACTGAATCCTGAGAGTTTGAAGTTTGGAACGCTTTACTTGTTCATCTCCTTCATAGCTCGTGACAATTTTGTCCCATATCTCTTTTGGGATATACATCCTAATAGGGTACTGACTGCTTTTGCATTTGTTTCATATTTCTTTTTCTCATCTGCATCTGTAGGAGTAGATGAAGGAAAAGCATAGCCTGTCTCTACGATATCCCAAACTTCTGTACCTAGAGATTGAAGATAGGCAGTAACTCTTACCTTCCAATAATTGAAGTTTGTCCCATCAAAAACCGGTGGCCTGATAGATGCTTCCCTCTCGTAGTTGTTCATGATGAAAGATCTTCCTTCAAGCGATCAAGCTTCTTTAGAAGGACCTGCTCTGATACCAATTGTTGAAAATAATACTGAGAGGGGGGGTGAATCAGTATTATCTAGTCCTTTTAACAATTCTTCCTTATTTATACTTTGAATTATTTTTGCATATCAGTACCATAAAACAATGAGCATGAACAAGAAAAACAGACAGTCACATCAAAGAACACCAGATATATGGTGGAAACCCAATGTGGGTGAAAACCACCTGCTGCAATATGTCTCTATCTTCTTTCAAATTAGAAACTCCTTTTACAATGGTCTTGTACTGGTGCAGTTCTTTACCAGTACGCAAGCTGCAACTTGCAGAGAGCTACAACTCTCTCTCGTTTTCTAGTCTCTCCTGGAAGGGAGCTACAACCCCCTAATTCTTTTCTTACAAGGACCACTTTTCATAAAATTTCCAAACTGGATCCATATACATCAAATGATCATCAAGTACATATAAATACAGTCAGCTGCAGTAACCAGATCAAAATAACAGAACTGAACCCATAACACCTTATCAACAGAAAAATTCAGTCAACAGAAGATCTTAAGTCAGATATGCAATTTTCCTTTCACTGGCCTGCGTCGCTACGCACTTCACCCTCCGCTTCTCTGCATATACCCACAGAGCTCCTTCTGCTGCATTGCCTGACCACGCACTGCTTCTTCTACTGTGCTACGTACAGTACGCACCCAAATGCACTATCGTGCCACGTACTGCCACAATAGGCACGCACCCAAAAACACTGTCGCGTCACGTACTTTTTCTATGCGTACGCACCTGAACCACTGCTGCTCTATGCACCCACGCAGTTCGCTTGTTTCTGCTCTGCGTACCCACGCAGTCACCCTTCTTCTACTCTGCGTACCCATGCAGCTCGCCTTCTTCTGCTCTACGTACCTACGCAGAGGCACCGTTAAACACCTGCGTACATCAGATTAGGGCTGAATTTGCAGATCACCAGTGTTCTACAGTTAGACGGATACCCAGATCTGATCAAGTGCTCGAGAGATTACCCTTCACAGATTTGCTTTCCACTTCACTTTCATATAGATCAAGATTTTTGAAACAATCACCCAAATATTTCAGATCTTAAGATATTCAACCCAAAAGCATACCCAAGCCAAATGATCTCCTTTGCTTTATATAGGCAAGCTCTTCCTCAAATCATGGATCACAAGGCTCAATAATAATAATAATATAAAACAATACCATGGGCGAAAACCATAATAACACAATACCGTCGGCTAAATACCAAGGGTAAAACATAAGGAACCCTATGTGTGTGCGCTTTACTACCTTGAAATGTGTGCACTGGGGTATGCACCTCATGAATGGGTAATCTGCGTGTCTGGACGCGGTCCCTGCACGGCATACCTGCGGGTACGCATCTTCTGAACTGTTCTCCTGCGTACTTCTTAATTCTCATCATATTGCCATGGGTGTTGCCATCAAGTACAACATCTATAACATATAACCATACCAGAAACATAATGCCAACAGTATGAACATCTGGATACAAGTTTTGCTAATGATTTGACCATTCAAGAGAAATTGCCTTCAAAACCCTAGGAGAGGGAAATGAACCTTGCCTAGGCGCAACTAAGGCATGAACAAGGTGTAAAATGACCCAATGGAACCTGACATGATGATAACAACCTTCTGAATGATGATAGACTTAGCTGAATGGTGACATGGACTGACATTTGGACAATTTTGAAAAGAGTGAAAACAAACCCTAGACCTAATGCCTAGTGACCAAATTTTGCTTGAAGACTCCCTAAAATGGCAAAATTTGACCTTGACACTCTGAGACCACTTTGTAAGAGCATATTTGATCACTGGAGGAAGGTTGGAAAGACTGACACTAACATTGGCTCCAATGGGGATGGTAGCTCCTTGGAGGTGCCAAGAACCGCAGAGCTTTGGGAGAGCAGACAGTGCCTCTGTCTATTGGGCAATGGAGTCATTATTTGAACGGATAACGCAAAACCTTTGACACATTAAAACTTGACTGAAAAATGACTGAAACTTGACTGAAACTTAACTCAACCCAACTCGATGGCAAACTGAAATAACTTGAGGAAACTGACTCAACAGACCAAACACAAATGACTCATGGTTGACTTATAACAAGACTTTACAAAGCTTTTGGAAAAAAGGCAGCAATCCATCAAGATTTGGAATCATGATGACAACCACCTGCATACTAATGAAATATGTACAATGATGTGTAATGAGATTTCCAATGTAACCAATCCAATAGATGGCTACATACCAAATTTCTTCTCTCACTTTTCTCGAGCAGGCTGAACGATGTACATGTAGGCAACTCACAATAACCACTGAAACCAAGGCTTATGATAACGAACCAAAAAACATTTATCTTCTCTAGTGCTTGCAAAAGGATGCCGAAGGGATCTTGATAATCCTGAAGCACTATCTTGTCTTGAGATCTAGCAGCAAAAATACAAGTACTCCCTTCATTCTGATCTGAAAGAACAATTGATTTCCGAGGGATAGGAATGCACAGAGAAGTATGTGCTTCTGCCACCTGAGTGCTAGGTGTAGGTTCCTTGACCATGAGAAATGATGGCATATTGTCTCTCTCAAGCTCATACTTCTCATCTTCATGGTCTAGGTCATTCTTAAACAAAAAACAATCTTCAAGATTATCAAACATGACAGCCTTATCATCTTTGTGAAAGAAAATATTATCTATTTGCTGATCTACAAAACTGATTACAAGACAATCATCTTTTTCAAAAGAGGAAGAAGTTTCACCAACACTTTCCTGACTATGTGTGCACTGCAAATCTGTTGTAGCTTTGGCTGAAACAAGACCTTTCAAAAGTAGATCTATCTCATCTTCAGACAAAGGAGATACTACTTTTTGTTTTCTTGTGCTCAAACAGTAATTGTCTTCATATGACATGGCAATCAAATTATCATTTACCACTGAGTTATCAAAAGAATATTTCTCACTTACTTGAGCAAAGATCCCATCTTGTTGTCCATGAAATGACTGGATTGCTTCTTCATTCCAGATGATCTCAACAATAGAGATCTCCTTCATGGGATTCAGAACAAGGTTGTCTTCATCATCATGATCTGAATCTAGATTTGAAATGGCTGACTTGACTTTATCACATTCTGAAATTGAAACTTGACTTTCATGCATGTTGTCTTCTTCTTTGGACAAATCTGGAATAAAACCTTCCATCATCTTCCACTGTACTTAGATCTTGATCCTGCTGCAAATTTTCCTATGCATCTTGACAAGAATCCTCTAAGTTGTCTTTATACTACTGAAATGGATTTTCATATAGGGCCTCCATGATCTCCTCATCCATGAAGTTATCATCTTCATGATATGTCTCAAGGCTTTCAATAAAAGTAGAAGCATTCTTGCAACATTCATGAACTAAATTTAATGATGGATAAGATGTTTGATATCTTTCACTGAACAGGGCATGAAAATCTTTTAAACTATAAATACAAGCAGGTGAAAAACTTTCATACCAAGATTGGGCTTCACCTTCCAGAGTGGCCAGGAATATCTTCATCAAGAAATCTTCAGGAAAATCAACCTTCAACTTGCGAATATGCATGTGAAATATAACCAGATGTAAAGCAGCATCTTTCTTACCATCATTGTTAAACGTAGGCAGGTTCCTTGACCAATCTACCTTGGGCATCTTATTCGGAAAACCTGAAATTTGATCTTGGCTCATGGGGGCGTATCTTCTCATGATTCGGTCCATCTTGAGAATCTCACAGCTACTGATCTCCCTGCAGTGAAGTCACCATGACGCATTGATTTCTGGATTGTTCAGTGAATGGAGTCGCCAAGTGAATGATTTCAACCTTATGATGTCTAACCGTTGTTCACCATCAACCATCAGATCTGAACTTGATACATGTACTGAGGAAATTTATAAGTTAAGTGTTACAATTACAAGCTACACCAGAGATTGACTGAAGCAGCGTTTATCTACTATGCACTCGCAGAGCAATGTGCAGTTCGAAGGCTACTTGGCGTGACTTTAGACTCCGTCTGTAGCTATAAATAAAATAACACTAACAAGAAAACAAGTTCTTCCCCAGTATGGTCGGCACTATGTTAGTGCTCAAATCTACCTTAGGCTGAAATAAGGTAAGACTCAAGGCCACATCAAACCACGCTCAGCCTCGTAGCTAGCCCTACGAGGACAGGAGAGGGCTCTCTCCGGGTCAAACTTGGCAAAAGATAATCGAAAAGGCTCGAGATGACCGAATTGATGATGATTTGCAGAGAAGACAAAGAGTAATTTGATTTATAGATTGTTGAATTCAAGGGAAGGGAGAATTTGGGTGCGGGGATGAGGCCAGTTTTTGCAGAGGTCTACTTGGGGCAAGTAGGCATTTTTTTGATGCCTTAAAGCAGTGAGATGGAAAGACGAGGCAAGAATCAAGGACTCAAGGTCCCAATTGAAGGAAACAAGAGATAAACAAATTAAAGCAGAGCATAGCAATTCATGGATTCTACCTTAAAACTTCATTTTTTTAATTACAGAAGATTAATTAGTAATGAGCAATACACACACAAGACTAGGAAACACACCATCAACACATAAAGCCACATGGATCCCAAATAGTGCTGCAAAACCCTGGTCTTTCCTTTCCCAAAATGCAGATAAGATATGTACAATATAGTCTCTAGCTATTCCCAAGAGTCCAACCTCTCCCACCTCTGAAAACGATTGAGAAATTAAATCATATAGGCCATCCTAACCCCTTTCCTTGCCTCTAGGGGTCGAGCTCATCATTCTAGGAGCTGTTTGAACTAATTCTAAACAAGGAACTGAAATCTAGGTAGTCAAACAACTTACCCCTATATGCTAGGAAGCTAATTCATTCATTTAATTTTCACCTTTCAATGAATGAATCCTCTACAACAAATAAAAATGTGCCAAAATTACATCACACACATAAAATTACATCAAGCTGGGTCAAACACCACATCAAGAGGTGAAACTAGTCATAACTGGCTGAAATTCTAAGTTGGAAGGTGAAAATTGTGCCAAAAACCCCTGTGCGTCACGCGCCTGAGCCCTGTGCGCCGCACGCCTGAGCCTTGTGCGTTGTGCGCCTTTCCACCTACTTTTGGAGCACTTCCTGACATCCAAATTGAGCTCAGGTTGGCTTGTTGGAAAGCCCTAGATGTCTACTTTCTAATCCAAGTGGCATTTTCCAATTTGGTGTCCATTTGACGCTCCAAAACTGCATTCTCCCAGAAGTACTTCCCGGTGGTGCAAAAAGTGGCAGAAAGGTGATTTTCATCGTCAGGACAAGTTGAAGAAACAGATCCGGCCTAGCATGTTAAATAGACTGAGCAGAGACTCCAACGGCTAATTAACGGCTAAATTTGACTCTGGAGTTAAATTTGACTCTGGAGTCAAATTTAGCCGTTATTTAGCCGTTGGAGTCTCTGCTCAGACTATTTAACATGCTAGGCCGGATCTGTTTCTTCAACTTGTCCTGACGATGAACCACACTAGTTGGTTTGAAACGCATCAACAAAGTTCATTTTTATGTGATTTACGCCGAAGCTCTTATTATAAATATGACAGATCACAGAAGCCTCAATTCTACAAGGTGATTTTCATGATGTTTTTGAGCCTTTTGGTCACCCAGAACTTGATGAAATGCCTTGGCAATGGCTGAGCATATGTATTTCATCATGACAAATCCAAAACTATAAGCCATTTGTGATTTGGACCTCCCCATCTTATGGGTCGTGCGCGACGCGCTACGCGTAGAGCCAAAAAACCTGTTTTGCAAGCCAAAAATTTCAAAATGACAACATTTTCTCTAAATTCCTTGAAATTTGGGCTGAAGGTCCCCCATCAAGTGTCATGCCCAGCCAAAAATTCTTCAACCATGATTCGGATTCTATCCTTCGTTTTCCGACGTTTTAGTGTCCTTCTGGTGCATGCAGTTCAGTGGTGGAAATCACTGTCTTGTTCATAAGATGTTTTGGTGTCTGCCTCCATAATGTCCATGCAAGGTGTATGTTAAGTGTATGTTTGGTTTGTTGAAGATAAGAAATTAGAACTTGGTGTCTTTATCTCCAATTTCCAACTATGTGCCAAATGTGTGCCAAAGGGAAAAGACTGTGGGAGAAATAGGACAGCGGGAACAAAGGACTGTAACCAAGTGAAATTTTCCCTTTTAAAACTTTTGATTTGTCAAATGTGGAGACAATGGGATAGTCACTTGATTGTTTGGGGTTTAAGGATTGTACAAATGAGATGGGGAATTAGGAATGATAGGGAATGATGTCACTTAGGGATAGGGAAAAAGGGGCTTAGGATTGAATGACTTTTGCTACCAAAGGAAAATAGTGAAATGAGGGGTTGTAAGGGGAGGGAAAAAAAAATAGTGGGAAAGTTTAAGGATTGTTGGGATAGATTTAGTGAAGGAAATATGTGATGGTTTGGGAGTTTATGTATAGGGTTAGGGTTTTAGGTTTTGTATTTGAGACTTTGGGAAAGGGAATTTGGGAGAAGGAATTAATGAGCTTAGGGGGATAGGGAAACTTAGGGAATGATGAAAACAAGGGACCAATGGGATGAGGGAGTGATGGAGGAATGCTAGACTTAACAACAAAATAGTCAATCAGAACCCTAGCATTGTTTCTTTGGAAGTTACAAAGAAGTAGGGTTTGATTTCTTAAACGATCACCATTCATGAAACACCATGAAGCAAGCACCAAACTTGGATAAAAACAATGATGGAGGCTCTACCTACTTGTACAAATGATGATCCAAGCATATTGGGCAATTTTGGAGAAAAATTTTGAAGTTTTTGGGCTTGTTGGCTGTATGCACCATGTGCCTCACCCAATGCACTGTGCACCCATGATGCGCCGCGCCAGTGCATTTTTACACTGTGATTTTGTGCCTGATGCGCCGCACTCCCAGCCTAATGCGCCGCGCGCACCCAATGACATAGTGCATTTTGTAGGAGTCTTTTGGAGGCCTTCCCGGTGTCCAAATTTGGCACAGGATAGCTCATTGAAAATGGATTTGAGTCTACTTTCCAACCCAGCCAGAATTTTTTAATTTTTAGTTCATTTTCCTTGTCAAAAATCAAATCTCCCAAGACTGGTCAAAATGTGTCAAATGAGGCTGCCTCAAGGCAGAGTGCTGATGCAGTCAACTTTTGAATGCCTTCCTGAACTCCAAATTGACCTCATGATATCTCAGTGGAAATATATTTGTGTCTGTTATCATTTGACGCATCAAGAAAGTCATTTGGCCAACCAAGCTAGGAGAAAACTTGATTTTCCCAAGGTCACTTGAGAGGTGCATCAATTCTCCCGAGGCAACGGTATTTTTGACATTTGTCTAAAACCATGACACCTGTGTAAAACGTGAAGGAGATTTCTCTTCTTTGGCATGTTTTGGAAAAAAACCGTTCTCAGTTTTTCAAAATTAATCTTTGATTGCTCTGGAACATCTTTTGAGTGAAACTTATCCCGATGTGTGAAACAAGGGATTTTGTCGAAATGAAGCAAAATGAAGGGGATAAGGGGCTTCAAAATTCTTGGGGAAATTTTTGGAAGTAGGGAGGGATGTTAGGAAGTAGGGGAAAGTGGAATCTCAGAGATTGAGTGAGGGAAAGGGGTCCAAAAGGGCAAAACATAGGCCTAGCCTAGAAAATTGCCAAGTTGTGGCAAGAAACTAGGGTTTGTGCAAAGATGAGGAATTTGGGGGATCTCAGTGATGGGAAGTGTTCGATAAGGTACATGAAGGATAGGGGAAGGTGTATGAACATCTAGATACAAGTTTTGCTAATGATTTGACCATTGAAGAGAAATTTCCTTCAAAACCCTAGGAGAGGGAAATGAACCTTGCCTAGGCGCAACTGAGGCATGAACAAGGTGTAAAATGACCCAATGGAACCTAACATGATGATAAC
The DNA here is from genome assembly GCA_000404065.3 of Pinus taeda. NCBI lineage: Eukaryota > Viridiplantae > Streptophyta > Pinopsida > Pinales > Pinaceae > Pinus > Pinus taeda. The sequence continues at coordinate 12,722 of APFE031629035.1, forward strand.
AACCTTCTGAATGATGATAGACTTAGCTGAATGGTGACATGGACCGAAATTTGGACAATTTTGGAAAGAGTGAAAACAAACCCTAGACCTAATGCCTATTGACCAAATTTTGCTTGAAGACTCCCTAAAATGGCAAAATTTGACCTTGACACTCTGAGACCACTTTGTAAGAGCATATTTGATCACTGGAGGAAGGCTGGAAATACTGACACTAACAGTACCTACCTTGTAATGATTTTAGAATCCCGAATCACCTTCAAACAATCTTCCTTTAGATCGATGGATTTCCTAAGGCCGAGGACCAATGCCTCATACTCTGTAGTGTTATTGGTGCATTGGAACTCTAATCTCCAAGAAATCAAGAATCTATTCCTTTAGGGTCTGCCAAGACACAACCTACTCCAACTTCATCATGAGTCTTGGACCATCATAGTATAACATCTAGATTCCAACACTTAGGGAGGGTGGTTCCAAAGTATGTCTGTTTAAAGTGCATATTTCATTATTATGGCTTAGGGTTTTCATTGGAAGTTCCAACTGGGTATCCAAAGGAATAGTCGACGTTTGAGACTGATAGCAACCAAATAGTGTCTTGAGGAGACACACCCGCATGTCTTCTTGGGTGTAGCTGATTGGTTTTTTAGAGCCCTTAAGGTCGATTACGATGTGCTTCATGCAAAGCTCACTATTGACCATAATCTCGTTTTTCTTTCCATTGTAGGGCAACCATAAGTGGGACTAGTATGTGGTGAACTAGCCTTGAAGCTTGAAAGACCAATCTCTACTAAGGAGTAAACCATAGGCTTCTGGGATGTCTACGACAATTATGTCAATGCACTGATGAACTCGAGAATAATAAGACAACTGAATAATAACATTATTCAACTCTCCAACAACTAGAACTTGGGATCTATTGAGCTGGATGATTTTAGCATCAATTCTCTTATTGGATGTTTATCTTTTTGGATATTGACCAGGGAATTACGTTGGTTGACGCACCAGAGTCAATGAGGAAATTGTGTACATTGTAGTTGAAAAATTCAAATGTCAAGAGGAAAGGAGGGGTCAAACCTCTCGAGTTTGTGTTTGCATAATTTACTATGGCTTGAAGGTCAATCATGGCTAGGGATCAGAATGAGGAGTTCCCCTTGATCGATGAGGAGGGTTTTGAAGGGACAATAGAGGTGGCAAAGGTTTTGACAATCAACTCATGTTGGCTGGTTAACTTGCAAAAATAATACAATGAGATATTAGCTTGAGTCTTCTTCATGACCTCAATGATACTGTAATCCAAGTCCATGGATGAAGCCTCTTGTGACAAGTGTTTTGATAGCGAGGCAATTTTAGTTGTCATCCCTTTGGTCAAACTTTTGGTGTGGATGTGTCCCCTTTCCCCATGGTTGGCGACTCCTTAGAGATTAGATCATTTGTCCCTTTGGGGGAAGGGGTGGATGGTTGGATGGTATTAGCCAGTGGCATAATCATTCTTAACAGAGCCCTTTCACAGGAGGACCATCTCCCACGATGGCCTCTTGAGCGGTTAGTACCTCTCTCCTACAGATGACTTCAAAGGTTAACATGGTGGATGGAGCATCATCGTTGGGAGGAGAGTTTTCTTCTTCATGGTCATTAGTTTCTTCTTCACCCTCTCCTGTGGCCTTGTATTCTAAAAGTTGGGTGAATACAACGATCATGTTATGGAGCCATTGGGGATAGGTTTTCTCAAAGTGAGAGGCCTGATGGAAAGTACAGAAGTTATACTTTCCTAGGTCTTCCACATTGAAGTTTGAACTGGATGCCTGCAATGTTTTAGGAGAAGGGTTGTTATTTTTATGGAAAGAGGGTTTATCAGGATTTTCTCCCCCTGAAGCATCACTCATTTTTCTCTTTAATTCAGACACTTCGTTAGTCAATAGTTGTAAGGATTTTCCTAGGCCTTCAAAATCGAAGGAATTTTTTTCATTATCTATGGTTTTACTTTATGAGGGTTGATTTTTCTTACTAGAGGTTTTTTCCTCCTCCTGGGACTCATTCTCTAGGGAACCAATAGAAAGAAGATAATTTTTTACCTTGAGCATTGTAGCAAAGTTCTCTACCAAGGTGAGTCTTGATTCACATTTAAATAACACGGCAATATCTCATGGCAGGGCCTTGGTGTCATAATCAATCATGATGGAATCATCAAGATCCATCTCCATCGGGAACTTATTCAAAATAGTGGTGAATCATTGGTTGAAATCTTTCACCTTCTCCTTCTTGTGGCACTTCAATGTGCTAAGCTCAGTGAGGAGCATAGAAGGTGCCCTGTCTTTTGAAAACTTATCAAGATATGTTTTCCAAAACTCATCCCAAGTTTGGATAAAGGCAACGGGCAGGGACCAATACCAGGTGGTTGCCTTATTCTTAAGAGTGTGAGGGAACATTTGACAAGCCACATCATCGTACTATACCTTCAACATTTGCAATGCTAGGTAGAAATCACTAATATGGTCATCAGTCAAGGTTCCCTTTTTAGCGTCGAACTTCAAAAGTTGTTTATCAGAATGGCAAGGCATGTCATGAAGTTGGCCCCTAATGTTCAATGGGGATTTAGTCATCCAAGAAAATGGCTATTGGTAGAAATTTCCTCTAGATGGTGGTGGAAACAAGAGGTGGTTGTCACCCTATGATTTGCTAATGGTGCCTGATCCCCCGCTTGTGAGGAGGTTGCATGCCCCTCAAGGCATTTTGAGGTGCCCTAGATCCCTAGTGTTTCTCACATTTCTAGTATTCCTAAAGTTCCTGAAGAGTCAATGATTGTTGTAAAATTTTATACGATCTCTAGGGTATTCCCCAGTTCCCCACCCTAGGGTTCACTCAGTATTCCCCCTCAGAGGTTTATTGTTGACTGGGGTATCTTCTGTTAGATGTCAATCATTTCTGTGCATCCCTGTTGTGACCAATTGTTTTCATCAGTGAAGGTATTCTTTGGGTCCCCCCCACTGCATCTTTAGGAGGACTATCTAACCACTTGACGGAGAGCCTTTAAACATTGTATGCATAGTCATCAAGCGCTAGGCCGATTAACTGTGATATGGAGTTAATGAGGACACCTTGATGCATGTGATGAGGCATGGAGTTGCATGGGTTGGATACGGAGTTAGTGGCGGGAATACATTTCAAGCCCCTAGTGAACTATTGAGTAATAGGGTGCATGGCCCTAAGCTGTTCATTGGTGACTTCGAACAAGGGAAGTTCCTATCCTCATAGGGCATCTTCAAGAGGGGGAAGTTGGGAAAATTCTTGATGCGGCCTCATGGAATTTGGACCATCAAGGGGAATGTACGATATCTTAGGATGTGTGGGAGGATGGGGTTGATTACTAGCCTAATGATAAGTTTTAGTGTGAGGGCATGGATTAGTACTCTCCATGGCCCTCCTTCTAGAGCCAAATTTGTTGACGGTCTCGAATTATTCGCCAATAGAAAAGGGAATCTCCTTGGTGTAGGTTACCAACTAGAGCTTGCACCGTTTGATTTAGGGATCCCATCTAGTATGTAGGCCTAGCTGCAATTCAGGTGTGTTGAGATTGCTTTGAACGAAAGTGGAATGTGGGCTCAATTGAAATCATGAACTTCAATAAACACAAGGAATTAATTGAAAAATATCTTATAATGTGCATACCATGAATAGCCAAACTATTAACAACATAAACCTTACGTAAAGTAACTATTAGTGAACTTCAAATAAGACTCATGTTTTATAAAAGAAAGTGTTTAACAACTGTAAAGTAATTCACATAAATCAAACATCTATAAGAATGAGTAAACGTACACTGAAGAAAATATTATACCAATCCCAACGAAATAGTTCATTAGTACAAGCATAGAGTTAGTGAATCATATAACATACATGTGATGCTGCAAAAAGTTTGTAGTATGAGACAATACATGAAAAGATGCCACATCAAAGAAATCTTAGGAAGATCTAATCCATCAAGCGAAGAAAATTCTCATGGCATTACGACATAAAAGATTTGAGGAATCCAATATTGGAATATTACAATCACCCCTTGCATCAATTAGAGGAGCATAAGTTCTTCTAAGCAATATATCTAAAAAATGTCCTCAACAAAAGGTCCTTACAAATGTGTCATGAGGGTGTATTTATAAAGTGAGGGTGACTCATGGCCTACCCTTGACTCTTGAACTTCCTCATAAATCTTCATCTACCTGATGACGCTTGGTCTACCTCATGACCTTTCATATTCCAAAATGTCTTATTCTACCAAATTACATACTTCACAAAATACAATACTGATCTAATCCATCAATTTAACAATATCAAGTTCTGGGAGGTCCAAATTGAGTTGCTATGTCAAGTAGGTGAGCCATAAGTTGTATTAAGCTAAGATCGAAGTGATCTGTGGCTGATCTTCATATTGTTTGTGCAGGCACTTGAGCATGTCTGGGATGAGGGTGGTCCATTTGGCATTCACCTAGTTATTCAGGGTCACCAGTTTGGTGTAAATCATTATTGGTTCTACCACATGATGTGTGATATTTTCTTTGGTGACTGGCATGTCTTCCGCATGAGCTAACTATTTATATATATAAAAAAAACCTGCACCTCCTTTAAGATATCATCTTGCTTCCTCGCTTGCCCGAATTCTCTGATAGAAGGAACCCCATGAAGTTGGATCATAGATTCTAGGCCACTAAAAAGGTATCTATAGGAAGCTAATACCCTGTCCACATCCTTGGTTAATTTTTCCTTTGATTGAATCTTGATGCGGAGTTGAACCTTGGCATTTTGCATGGTGATCCAATCTTTCTTAGGGACCACCACTGGTGCTCCTGGGTATTTAACAGACCATTCATGTATTTTAGCTAGAGTGGTTACAACCTCCTTTATCATTGCAACTCTTTCCTTTGTGTGAACTTCTATCACCAAGATTGGGGCCACTGTGTGATGCAGTTTATACATTTCTTTGTAGACCATCATCATGGCTTCCCCAAGGGTCTCGGCTTCTCCTTTGATAGCTACCTGAAATTTTGTTGTGCTTGAGTGAACTAAATGAAGGACTGCATTCTCTTCCTCTGCTCTCTTTATCTCTTTCTCTACACTAGTAGTCCATTTCTCAAACACATAAATCCTATTCTGGAGTTCAATGATCTATTTTCTCATCTAGGCCACATTGTGTTCTATGGCAGTAATGAAAGTTGTCCCAATTAAGGCAATCATTTTTGGCTCTGTAGTGATGTTTGGCATAATCTCCTTTGTCGTGGTGACTGATAAGGGCTCAGCTAGATTCATGGCACAATATGTTTTCCTTTCTTACACAATTTTGAGTTTGACTTCGTCAAAGGTGAGCTTTGTGAGGTCTAGCACCTCCTCCTCTTATCCTTCTATGAAACCCAGTTCTTCGAAGGGAAGGTGCCCACCAGTGAGGGGAGTAGACGGAGGCACATCCAATGGGGTAGCTCGCTTTGTTCTATATCTAGCTCAGATTTTTTACTAATCTCTCCTTGCTTAACTCCCCTAGTTTCCTTTTCTTTCCTCCTCCTTAATTCTTCCTCTTGCTTCTTTCTTTCTTTCTGCTAGCACTTGTTTCCTCTTGAGCTTGTCTTCTTGCCTAAGATTTTCTTCTTTCTCTATTAGCTCTTGCTCCATTCTCCTTTTCTCCTCTTATTTATTAGCCCTATGCTCTTCTTCCTGTCATTTCTTCTCTATCTCTTCCTGAGCCCTTGTTTCCTCCTGCAACTTTTCTTGTAGTTGTTTCTCCTTTTCCTCCTCTTCTTTTTGCCTTCTCTTTTTGAGCTGACCTTGGTCACTAGAACCCTAATATTGTTTGATATGTTTCTCTATTTTCCTCTTGAGCTCTTTCCTTTTTCATGTTAGGGAAATTTTTCTTTGTTCTAGTGTTTCATTAATGTCTTCCTCTTCGGGGTCACTTAAAATATCCTTGACCTCTTTCCCCTTTTGCTTCTCCAATTCCCTGGTGCCCTTTTGTGTCTCCCACTGTTTCTTCTTGATGGTGGAGGATTTTTCTTGAAGACTAACATTTTCCTAGGAATGCTTGAGGAGCTCCTCATCTCTAGCCTACTGCTCACTAGGAATAAGTTCCCTAGTGGAATTATACTAATTCTTCATCCCGTCTTCATGATCTTGTCTAGTGTGTGAATATGACTAGCTGAAATTGTCTTTCTTGCAATGGGTGGCCATGACTTTCTTGGGATTGTACATCAAATAGTTGAGACTTACAAAATGGCTACCCTTCAATGCTTTAGCCTCTGCCTCCACTTGTTTGAAGTTCTCCACTACATATGCTCTGATGGTGAGAGGGAAGGTAGGCCATGGTTTCTTCTTTCCTTTGTTTAGTACCTTTTAAAAGCCCTCTGTCATTTGGTAGAAGACTTCTCACAGGAGTGCTTTATCCGTGACAAACCTGGGTAGTGCATGGGATGCCTTATGGGTACCAAACACTCTAATGAACATTCCCTCTTGGATAGGAAACCAATTTGCTACCTTGACCACTGTCTCTATAGCCATCTTTGACATGCATGGTGGTTCTTTGTGAAATAGTAGCTAGTATAGCAGGGCAATAAAATATTTAAAAATCAAATCTATCATACCTCTATAGGTAGTGTCCTAGAAAACCTTGTAGTGGAATTGCACAAGGCCAGTTGCTGATGTATCCCAGTTATAGCTCTACTTCTAAAATTGGCATCTCACACAAACAACATCCAAGAGGTATGACGCCATGTAAATTCTAGAGGTTGTTCTAGTTGTGGGTTCTTGGCTACAGCTATGTTTGTTTTCAAAGATGATGCCAGAATGTTTTCCCAATAGAAAATAGTTCCTTGGGTGGCGACAACATGCATGAGAGGAACCCAGGTGTCATAGAAGACATCACAGTCTGCCTTACATATAAGTGGCACATCATAGTGGAA
>APFE031629044.1:444-57956 GCA_000404065.3 Pinus taeda
AACCGAGCTCTTCACAGCTCCACTGGCCATAGCCCTTTTCAGGTGGGGTTGGGATTCCAGCCACTATGCCCTATTGATGTGGCCATGCCACTTGCAGCTTCTCACATGAATTCAGCTCATGTCCAGTCCGAAACAGACAAGGCCACCAGCTTCATTGAGTGCATCCAACACATTCGCCAGCAGGTCCATGACATTCTGGAGAAATCAAATGCCAAGTACAAGCAGCGACATGATCAACATCGGGTGCCACACAAGTTTCAGGTGGCCGACAAAGTCTGGTTGCATTTGCAAAAGGAACGCCTTACTGGAGCCTATCGGAAATTAAGACCACTCCGATATGGTCCTTACACCATTACTAAGGCTATGGGAGACAATGCATTTGAGCTAAGCATTCCCCCATTCCTTGGCCTGCACCCAGTGTTCAATGTGGATCGCCTTCGGCCATACTTTCCACCATTACTAGACAAATCCGACATTGCAGAACAGCTCCAACCCACAGAATTAAATCCAGATTGCATGGAACAAGCTGCAACTGATCGGATCATGGACACACAGATCAAAAACACTCGCCAACAGAATATCCAACTGTATCGAGTTGTCAAAGCAGGCCAACTCCTTCAGCAGGGCAAGTGGTTCACCAGGGAACAGGTTCAGCAGAAGTTTCCTCATCTCATGGAGGAGCTCAACGCAATGGGGACCATTGCTTCCTAAGGGGGGAGGAATGATCCAGGTGGATATTGGTGGCCACCTGCCAAGTCAACCTGGACCCCCACCATTGTCTTTCTCAGCATTTTCAGTTTCCTTAATTGTAGCACAACTTACTATTTTTAGCAGTTTTTCGGGTCCTGAACTTCCGGAGCCGTTTTGAGGCCCTAAACGACGTTTTTTGGGAAATCTGGGGGCAACATGGGTCCATGGACCGATGTTGCCATTCCCAAAGTGGTAGTTCTCGGATAGATCTTTCTAACAAGCTATCATGCGCGTCAAACAGAGATCGTATGCCAAAGTTACGTCCCCGGGAAATTGATGTACCAATTTACCCAAACGGGGCCCACAGTTTGGCGTTTCATCTCCTAGGGTTAGGTTTTGGAATGTGAAGGGTTTTTAATTGTTTCTCAACAATAAATAGGCCTTCGAGCCTCATTGTAACACAGTTCAGAGGCATGTAGCCATCACATCTCTTCTCAGAGATAAGCTACCATCGCCCTAGCTAGTTTATTTCCATTTCTGATTGTAAGCCTATTTTAGTATTTTCCATTAATGAAATGAAGTATTATTTCCACTGCATATTTGTGTATATGGTTATCTCTGTAATTTGTTGCGTTCCTGTTTAAATCCGGATCAAATATCATGTGTGAATATGTCAGCATGAAGATGGTAGTGGTTTTCTTCTCCTATATGGGATATTTGCAGTTGCAGGCCTTCCTTTCATTTATGAGGAATCAGATTGAGTGGCATCTGGCCACGAAATCAATAGAAGCTAATGAGGAGAGGAAAACATTGTGGGTCAGAGCTGAACCAGTGAGGGTTTACGAACTCAGGCATGATATTAAGCTATTCTTGAGCACTCCAAATATCAGAGAATAGTCGGCCACCTATAGGAAAAGGATCGTGAGGATCTGCCTCAACCTATATGAAAATATGAAAAGTCGAGCGCTAGCGGGATGTCTTAAGCGCATTGAGGCCTGTAGTGTTGAGTTACAAGAAGGGGATCCTTTTGAGTACAGGAACTTTTTGGCTACTATTACACGGGTGCCTGAGTATGCTCAAATTACACAGACATTAGGGTGCTCTAGATTGGCCTCAGATTCAAATTTCCTTTGATTTGGTTTCCAGTATAGGAGTCTCATCCAGACTACCACCTATGTGATTACAAAGAGGAATCTTGGCCATGTCAGTTGATGGCCATTCAAGGGTATAAAGCTCCGAGCGAAGACACTACTGGTACCTACAATTTCAGTGATTTGCATCAAGGGTATAATAGGAGGAGCTGAGATTCTACATGGGGACATGTAGTTGCTTCAGTCGGGGGGAGATGTTGGGTGTGGTTTTTTACGTATTTTCTACAAATCCTTTCCCCAGTTTTGACCCTTTTGTCCTCGAGGCCTATGAATTTACATGATCAATTTCCCTGTTTTCTCACCTTTATAACCTATTCTACTATCATGTTACTTTTCCATATTTTACTGAATAGTACAATGCTTCATTCCTTTTTGTGGCTAACTAGGAGATTATTGAAGAAGTATTTTGGGAATCTCTTCTTATTTTCAGGTGGCTACTTGTGAGAACAAACATATGAAGCAGACACGCAGCGCGTATTAACTACAGAGAAGGGTAGAATAGTTTGTTGTTATGCCCTAGATGTTCTCGCAGGTTGCTATTACACATTGGATGTTGTTACAGTCTACTATTACACATTGGTTGTTATTACAGGTTGCTGTTACACTACACATTGATACAAGAGTCCATCGTCACACCAAAAGTGATGTCATCATTGACGCCGTGATATCCGAACTACTATTCACTCAATGTTGTTGCGCTAAAGCTGGAAAATGTGGGTACTATTCCACATAACAGCTGTCAGCAGTAGAGATTGTTTATTTTGGAAACAACAAAACCAAACGGTTGCAATCATAACTACTGTATATTTGTATTTATAAATAGGTTGTAAATACTTTTATTTTTTATCAGCATGAGAATCGTGAGATTCTCATGATTGATCTATTTTTAATTTTGGGTTGTAATAACTATAAAGGAACTCGATTTTTCATGTACAAGGACACGACATATAGAAAAGTACTATTACTCTGCTTCTATAATTCTGACTTTATTTTCAATATTAATCAACATGGTGATGTTGTTACTGCTCTTCAGTTGATTCATCAATTACTTTTGTGTTATTCCTGTGCCCTGCTGAGGAGGAAAGACCCTCCTCTTTGGCAAGGACTGCAATGATAGAGGTAGTGTACATTCTAGTTTAGCTAATTGATTTATGGTTTCTCTCCATTGTTGTACAAATTGTGTATTGCATTTGTTGTTGTTTCCATTTATATTATGTTGTTGCACTGAGTTAATCAATAGAGTGGTAGTAATCGTTTGGAGTAGATATTAGTTCCTGTGTGGCGCGCCTTTACTTTGATAGTTGCAAAGTGTGATTAATTCAATAGGGTGTTTTTTATGTCTACATGAATGGTTTGATTCAACAGGTTGGCTCAGCAACATATTTTACTGTTTTCTGCATTTTATTTTTCTTTATTATAGTGTATCAGCACAAACAACTCGAACTCCATTGAAACAAGAAGACCTACCCTGGGTTGACAATTAAATGTTACAATCTCGGTCAATTAGGATTGATTAAAACAACACTACACACTCCATGATTGTTCTAATTTTCTCCGGGTCTAATGTTATGCCTCCTTGTGTGAGGATGTTCCCTAAATACTGTATATCTTCCTTACAGAATTCACATTTACTGTATTTCTCATAAAATTGTTGTTCTCTTGAATTCTGCAACACAATTTGTAGGTGCTTATGTTGTTCTTCTAGGCCCTTAGAATATATTAAAATGTCATTGATAAAAATCAGTACAAATTTGTCAAGCTACAGATGAAATATCCCATTCATGAGACTCATGAATGTAGCTGACACATTGCTCAAACTGAAGGGAAAAACTACAAACTCGTAATGTCCATAACGGGTACTGAAAGCAGTATTACATATATCCTCCTCCTTTATTATGATATGATGATACCCTGATCTTAGATCAATTTTCTAAAATATTTTGGCGCCTTTGACTTGATCGAACATATCGTTAATTCTGGGCAATGGATATTTATTTTTGATAGTCAATTTATTTAACTATCAATAGTCAATCCATAGTCGCAAGGTGGCATCTTTATTTTTAACAAACAACACCAGAGCTCTACATGGGGATACGCAGGGGGGTATGTAGTTTTTATCTAACAATTCTTGAAGCTAAATTTTTAGTTATGTGAGCTCAAGTATACACATTCTATAATTTTCTTTGGAAACTGGAGTAGCCCATGGATCTAACTCAATATTAAAATCTATATCCCTTTTGGTTGGTAACCATAGTATTTCCTCACGAAATACATCTGCAAACTCTTGAATTATCAGCAGGTCCTTTAGTTCAGCGGATACTGTGTTAGCTTTAACATAACCTACTTTCACTGCATAGATGCAATAACCATTCTACAAAAATTTACCCAGCTGAGACGTAACAATTTGCGTCAACTATAAAGGTCTCTTAACTCCTCGAATTTCACTCCTAATACCTGCCTCATTCAAATAACTAGCAGTCTTCTCTTTACAATTCACCAAATACCAATGAGCCTTTAGCCAATCCATTCCTATTAGGACATCATAAGATCCCAAAGGAAAAACATTTAGGTTTACCTTAATGGTTTGTTTTTCTATTTCAATAGAGAAGTCTTCTACTTTTGCCCCTACTCGTCTCTTGGCTCCTGTGTCTAGTTGAACTAACCAAGGGCTTTTAAATTTCTAAGTTTGTAAAAACTAAAAAGGTCCTACTACCCTAGGACTTAAATACGTTAATATGGAACTAGGGTATATCAGAATTGAAATCGTATGCTTAAATATTTTACCTTCTATTTCGATCATATTGGGTTGATAATATGCCTAAAGATCTTCCAAAGACGTATTGATTTTTGGTATGGTTCTTGCTATTACGCCCACTAGTGAAGCCTCCTGCATATTCATTTTTGGTTCCAATATCCATGATGACGACAATCCTTAATGTAGTGTGGTTCTCCACAACCCCAACATTGTAAGGGTAGTTTCCAGCCTTGATTACACTCATATTTAGTAGATGGTTCCACTGATCTAGCCTCATTCTGAGGTCGAAATATCTGTTGCCTTTTCTCCAAATTTCTCCCTCATTTCCCTTTAAAAGTATTTCTAGGATTAACTGTCCTATTATTTCTATTATGTTGTGTATTCCTTTGACCCTTCTTACTAGTCCAACCCTTTCCACTATCCTTTTTCTACACTTGGTGATAGCAGATTCACGCTTTTCATACAACATCATCCATTTTTTTGGGATAGTCAAATTCAAGTCATTCCTTCATGTGCATTGGTAGGCTACTAATGAAACTTTTCACTTTAGCTTTCTCCTCCCGTAAATATCGTACATATCACAGCAAGGATGTAAACTTGGCTACATATACATCCATAGTCAGCGGACCCAACCTTAGCTTATGGCATTATTTATCCTTATCATCATAAAATTGTTTTGTTAGATATTTTTTCTTCAAATGTTTTTGGAACGCTTCCTAGGTGATCTATTTCTCGTTAACATCATGCACTGCTTTTACTTCCTCCCACCACAGGGTAGCCTTTCCTCGTAAATTGTAAAAAACTAGCTGGGCTTTTAAAATTTTCAACATAATCGTAGATTTGAAAATACTTGGTTATATTTATCAACCAAGATCTGTTGATTCCTCAGTTTCACCATCATAACCTGGAGGATGAATCTTCTTAAATTCACCTTGCAACTCAACTTTCTGTTTCTTTGCCTTTATACATGAATCACTATTTTATGTGTCTCCATAATATTTTCCTTGTGTTCTTCGATTCCCTTCTGATTCATGTGTTTGACTGCCTTTTGGTATGGTATCCTCACTTATTCTATGTGATTCTACTCGATTACGATTGTTAGAGCCAGGTTTAGAGTTCTAATGATTCTGTTTATCTGTTAAGCACTTTAGAATATTCTCTTGCTCACGTAATAAACATTCATTTTTAGTGCGCAGAGTTTCCATCTTTGTCTGAAGTCACTGGATTGTTTCCATCATTGCAGCAGTCCTGTTGCAAGATTCATTCTCTAGTTTAATCCATAACTCAAGATTAGTTTATTCTATTGATATTTGATGCTCAATACTAAGTCTTGCTAATGGTGTGAAATCAGTTCCAACTCTTCTCCTCATAATGAGCTACCTTTCTCTGTGAGCATTCACAACACAATTTTGTGTGAACCCAATATGCTCCTCAGTGTAGAACTTGCTATAATATCTCTCCTACCCAATGTTAATATTAAACAAACAAAATAAATATTTTACGTACAAGTGTTTAATCCGATTACACAATTATTGTAGGACCCATAAGCATGGTTAAATTAAAAACATTTTTGGAATTACAATGATAAAAAATTTACATTCTTACATGAATTTAGCACCATTCGTTTTCATACATAAAACATTTTTCACATTACTATACTTCACATACATTAGGATTTGAGTAATGGCTTTGTGTGATCTGCATCGGTTGTTAACTATGGTTTATCCATCGAGAACTTCTAAACTCTCCAGAACTCCTACGTGGCAATTCTCCCTTAAGATTCGTGCTTTATCTACGATGTACACCTACTTTGGGATCCTCACTTGATCGACGGTGGATGGCTCTTGATGAAAGATCAACGGTGGATGTTGTGAGGAAAGTCATTGAGGGTAACTACCCTCCCCACTCTCACTCTCGGTGGTTTCATTTTGCACCTTCTCGGCCTCCATTCTACGCTCTGCAACCTCTCCAGTGTTCAACCTTTCTGCTAGACTTCCATGACTCTATCACAGTTTAGAACCTATAATGTGGTGCCCCAGCTCTCACAATGATATTTGCCTACAATATTAGGTTATTATTCTGGTTTCTTGGGCTTGGAAGAGAGTTTAAACATTTGGTTCTGAACAAGAAAGGTTTCCAATGGCAATCTTTGTTCCCCAAATGAACTTCTTCACTCGTTCAACCCTCCTTCTCTTATCAGAATTCAGGTAATCGTTGTTCTTTTTCATTTTTCGTCTTCTTATTGTACATGTAGTTATGGTTCATGAGTTTAGATCAGTTTTTCTAAGAATACTAATCTATTTCACTTATTATGTTCCTTTTAAACATGAAAAACTTCCATGTGCCATCCAAATATGTCTCGAGAGCTTCGACACTTAGCCTGACAAACTTTCCAGGATCTGAACACTAGCCTTCTCGCATCCTTTTCTTTATATTCCTGCATTGTGACCCCATAGTTTTAGGGAGAGTTTTATTACTGGTTAAATTGGGGTTTCTAGCCTCCATGGTTTTGTATAGAGCTATAGTTTCTTTAATAAGCATTACCCATATGGTTATACGAGAATTGTTTGTTAATGGCCGAGACACTAGGTTTTTATTTCTCTTAATTGTTTTATGGAATACATATTTCTAGCGTGGTTGAAGTTATGGTTTAAATCAATATTACTGTCTTTCTTACTCCTTGGGGTTTTTGAAACTCTTTTTTCTGAAAATTACTATTTACTGTTCGCAGTTGTGTATTCCACCACTAGCCAAATGTACCTTTTAATGTGTTTGTGTTACTAGTTTTTCCTCTCAATTATGGATTTAATACCCCAATATGGAAGATTCATTTATATTATAATTTTTGTTTCATTTTATCGTTGTACTTGGTTTTCATGTTAATTGTTATAGTAGCGTGGTTGAAAATATACTCACTCTTATGATAGCATGGTTGAGTATATGCTAATTGTTGCCTGAATTCACATTGTTTTCGCTCGTTAAGTATCTATAATATGAGTACGGTGTATGCGGTTATTATAACTTTTCCAATAAATATGTTAATCGTTGCAGGCAGTGGTAAGTATAATCAAAATTTTGTTCTTTTCCAATCTATTATTTATGAGCTCTGTTGTCTAGTGTGGATATCAACTTGATTCATTACTGTTACATTACTCTACCTACTTGTATTTTGAAGAAAACTATTATTCTAAGGTATGAATCTTGTCCACTGGTTATCTTAATCATGAGTTTCTGAGATATGGCACTGTTAGCCTCATCACTTCTTCTACAACGATCACTTCTTCTACAACGATAAATGAGGTAGTAACCCATCATCTATATCTTCTTCCCAGATAAGGGTTCTTCGGCTAATATGTTTTTTAAGCTTGTTGGGATTTTTCTAAACAAACTGATTCTAACCTCAATGCGTTTAATATGGAAAATCTATTTAATAACTAGCCAATCCATAAGACTTTCTTTCTTTCTAAGAAATAAAATTAGTTAGAGTATGTTTTTCAGTGTTCTATAATCAAATATCTATCCATTTCAAATCTAAACATTAGTACAGGCCAATATTTTAATACTTCTCTTGTATTACTAAATCACGAACCACTAGAAGAAGCAACGCTCCACCTGACCTTGAGACCCGTCTATTTCGCTATTTCTGACCCTGAGCCTGCTACACTTCCAGGGTAGTTTGTTACAAGAAAGTTCTGTAATTTTAGTTTCCGGGCTATCCAATCACTACCAGACTTAGCCACAACCATAAGCCTGAGCTCTTAAGCTCCACGCAAAACCCCCACTGGCTACCCAGCTCGGGTCACTTCTCTTTGTTTTTTTTTTCTTCTCTCCTCCTGCCTTAGGTTCTCAGTACCCTCTCGGCCTTTTCTTCGAAGTTTTTATTTCTTCCCATGGAGGAGTTTGGATGGGTACCTACGTCACCCATAACTATCCAACCACATGTGGGTGAGCTTACTCTTGCATTGCTTCTTAATCATGGTTCACAAATGAAACATTATATTGTGAAAAACAAACTCAACATATATTATATTCACATATGTTTATTCTTGTCTTAGCCAAGTTGGCCCATAAATTCAAAACAACATTTTTTTAACTGCAGTAATTCGTACATTAGTTCCTAAAAGTTACCAGGGGTCATTACAGTAATCTATTTTATCATAAATAGTTAAAGAAAAAACCTAAACTTACGACATTACAACTAGGTGTTCAACACATCTATAACATTAAAATTGTCTCTTGGTTTTCACTAGTGAAAAGAAGAAAATCAACATTACTAAATAAAAGATAAAAGAGTAAAAGTGCTAAGGGATGAAAGAGTATGCCATCTTTGTAATACTGAAATGGTTGAACATGAAAATCACTTCCTATTAAGATTCACGCTATCATTCTACCCCTAAAACTATGCTTCAATTAATTTGGATGATAAAAAAAATATCTATGAAATCCCAAAGCTTAAATATGTCTTAAAACTTTTATGTTTCACATAATTCTGGTTACATATCTGTTATATATGAACTATACGAGGCTTAAAGCTTGTAGACTCATTCCCCTGTCCTAACCTAGTGAATTAAGAGCCAAATTATACAAGAATCCATTGGAAAGGAGGCGTGCTCCTAAAGGATTTGAACTTTAAGGCTTGTAGACTCATTCCCCTGTCCTAACCTAGTGAATTAAGAGCCAAATTATACAAGAATCCATTGGAAAGGAGGCGTGCTCCTAAAGGATTTGAACTTTACATTTGTTTTGCGCAGTGATGAACTTTTACTCGAAAACAATTATGGCAAGTGAAAACCATTATATTTTAAAATCCTATGAAAGAATCTTCCCCGTGAGTGAGAATATTAACGGGTATACTGTTTCCGCTATTATGAAATTTCTGTGCATGCAGAACGCAGATACCTCCTGGAGTAGCTACCACCAAAGAGAAAGTCCATCAAACTAACTCTTACTCTGATTTTATGAAATAAACTATCTTGACGTTAAAACTTGCATGTGTTCGTCAACGTTCTGAACCAGTAACTAGATCTTGAGGGTGGAAATTACAGATTCCATAAAAGTGCGGTGATTCTTCCAACACCCCCTCAAATTGCATTTGAGGGACTCAAACCTGGTTTGAGGCTCTGATACCATGTGGAAGTTTTCTATTACATCAAAACCCGCAAATGTTGGTAAACGTTCCAAACCAGTAACTAGGATCCCTAGAGTGAAAATTACGGATTCCATAAAGGTGCAGTGATTCTTCCAACACACGACTAATACACAACTAATTGTGAATTAGTAATTTGAACATAACATTCAATCACATGACTTTACTAACCTATTCTCAACCATTTGAATGTGAATATCTAAAGAAAATTTAACCTTCTAATTGGCATCTTGTAAACCAAAAAGCGTACGAGAAAATGGTACACCCGAAGAGGAAGTTCAACGCTGGTCTCTTTAGCTACAGTCCACTTTGATATCCTTTAGTACCCACCAACTTCGCTTTGATCTGCCCCATATGGATTGTTTTGGACTTTGCGTAAAACAACAGAGTCAAGCGTTATCTAGTCAAATGTAATCCGTAGTCAATTGAAATATTTCATTACCTCTGCTTGAAATACATCTAGTGCAAATCCATTGAGGCGAAGGAAAATCCATTTTGGAAGTTTATGGCTTCTTCTTTAAGCGAAAGACCAAGCCCCTCCATACCATTGGTTGTGGATAGAAGTAACCAGGCTTCTAGAACAGAACATGTGGATGTTTAGCGCCTCCTTACGTCCACCTGCTTACAGGATATGAGAAGTGATTATCTTCCTTGTACCATCACCACCGATTACACTCATAGCTAAGAGACATTCGAAACCATCAAAAAATGGAACAAAATCACAAAAAACCCTTCAAACTTGTGTACAGGAGATTGAGTGGAACATGCAATACGTCTTTGCGATAAATAATATAGGCTCTATTAAAGATCCAAAGAGGCGGAAAACATAGAGAAGGAAATCAAACGAAAAATGTCTATAAAGGTTCTTTTCAATATTATCATCGATAACTAAATAGATTACATATACATAGGAAAACTTAACTGGAACTCAACTATAAATCGACTGAATTGGACTAAATACAAACTAACTATCACATCTCAATTGACTGTTAGGTATGGACTAAATACAAACTAACTATCACATCTCAATTGATTGTTAAGATACCTAGCAAGTGGTTGGAACTATTTTCTCAAAAACTCTCCTTTAATTACAACCACAAAAATTTAAACTAAGAAGTCCGCTGATCTGAGTCTCATCTACACTTACAATTTAAAAAAAAAATTGAAATGCACTTGGTTTTTTTTGTTTTTCTTTTTTCCTAAATCCTTTAAACATTGAATTTTTTTTAATTTTCAAAAAATTGAAATGAACTGGATTTCTTTTTGTTTTTCTTTTTTTCTAAATCCTTTAAACTTTGAATTTTTTTAAATTTTCTTTTTGTTATATGTTTTAAGTTTCAGTTTCTAATGGGTATTTTCTATTGTTCGAGGTTGTTTAAGCATGTCTTTGACTTCTTCAAAATCATCTTGTATGACACATGTCATATTTTGTTGTGTGCTTTTCATCAACAATATTCTACTACAATATAAGTCTATACTAAAAAATTATCTCTTTGAGACTCAAGTAAATTAACGTTTCATTAACGTTTTCATCATCCACGTTGTCTTCAACATTTATTGTTGCAACCCCGATTGTGTTGCAAGCCATGCTTCAAGGAACCTTAATTCTTTTTCAAATTTTGTTGCTTCTTCCTCATTTTTGCTAACATCTGCACATTCAAAATCAAGGTTAAGTTTTAAAACATTTTCATAAACATATTTATTCTGTGCTTTTTGCTCTGCAATGGTAACTTTCTCCTCTTGTGATTCCTTCTTTGCCTTTATTGCATCCACTTCTTTACTACTCTGCAATGGTAACTTTCTCCTCTTGTGATTCCTTCTTTGCCTTTATTGCATCCACTTCTTTACTACTGCTTCAAAGAAGTTATCTTCCCCTTTCAGACCCAAGAGGGCTTTGTTCACAAAAAAACAAGATGTTGATATAATGTTTTTGTTGCATTGTTTGGAACCATTCATCTCTTCTAACTATTGTTTATCAAACTGAACATCAACAAATTTAATTATTGTATTCACCATAACACTAGTTGATTCAATTGTAGCGTCATGGTCATCAACAAGCTCCGTTGTTGGATTAAATTGATTTTCATCCACTAGTGGCTTTGCATTGTGAGATTCAAGAGTAAATGTGTGCTCTTTCTCTACTTCTTCTGCAAATTCTTCACAATCATCATCTACTTTTGGCTTAGCAAAGTGGGATTCACAATCATTTATGTGCTTTTTATCTACTTCTAGTATCAAACCATCATCATTCTCATCCACTATCATTCTCATCCACTTTCAAGTGAGATTAACCAAACTCTTCATAGTCAACTTGATTACTCCCTCTTACACCAAAATTTCTCTCAAGAGTATCTGAAGCCTCTTTGATTGTCTTTGTATCTACAATAAGGGGGCGAATGTTATTGCCTATGCATTTTTTTATGCATTTCAATCTCTAGGCATTCTTTACCTTTTTTTCCAACTCGTCCAAATATATTTAACAAACTCTTGTTGTTGCTTATACTTTCTAAGTCTCTTGGCTTTTTCCATTTCTTCTAGATCTTTGTTTAAAAAATAAAATCTCTTTTTTTTCCTTTAAAATAAAATCTCTTTTTTTTTTCTTTAAACTGGTCGTAACTTTCTTTTTTAAATGAACCCTTCTGAAAATAAAAAAAAATAAAAAAATCTCTTAAATTAAGTGCTAATAAACCCACGAACCCTCATATAATGGACTTCATAAGATACGGTTTTTATTTAATCTTTTAAAATTTCAGCAATGCCATTTAAAAAAGGTCTTTGAAATTTCAAAAACACCCTTTTGTAAAAATCACATGAGCCATTTTAAAACAATGTCATTGGAGCCTTTTTAAAAATATTAAATGAAGCCATTTTAAAAAGTATATTGTACCCCTTCTTTCATCCAACATATTAAAAAAAATAGGTCGTTCGAAAGTCAATCTAGGCATAAATACCTTTGTTCCAAACTTTTGAAACTCCGTCGCTTAACACGTGTGTATTGCTGCATACGTTTCAAACTTGGTGCTCATGCTCATTTTTCAAAAATCATGGTCCCCTGCTACACGGTGGCTCTGCGATCTTCATTTCACATCCAAACTCTCTTTGCATTTGCGTGGAACTCGTAGAATGGTTTTTTGTTTTGTTGTGTTCGCGGATAACGCGGTTGTTACAACCGCTTGGGTGCATTACTCTGATAAGAATGAAATTTTTTTAATACCGTCTTAAAGATTGTAAAATGTGGAGCAAAGTCTATTTTCAATATTATCAATAGTTCAATAGATTACATATGAGAAATATAAAAAACATACATAATTAATGATTGAACTCGAACTCAACTAAACTGAATTAAATTCAATGGGCTATGACACTGGAATGACTGTTATGGCACTTAATGATAATAGATTCACTAAAACTCAGAAACAAAGAAAAAAATTATTTATATTGGTGAGATTTTAGTGCGGAAAACAATAGCAAAAAGATTGACTGAAGATAGCGAAAAATCCATTCCACACTAGATGAATGTGGACTTAATGAACGGTGAGGAATTTAGGAGATTTTATTATCATTTCACCTTCCGCCTTACATATGTTCCAATTAATGAAACCCTCACTAAGAGGGTACAAAGTTGAAGCAAGAATTTTGTCTGAGATGGTTGAAGATCGACCTTATTGATAGGAGAACTGCAACCTTTCCATTCGGATTTTCTTCACTTTCACACATATTTGTACAATAATATGCCATACCCCAAAAGCCTTTTGCATATGGCATTCCTAAAGAGGAACTGGACGTTGACTTTATAGTTCCTAGTCAAGAAAGACAACATACGCAGTTGTATTCAAGAAGGCTGTCTTGCCGATGCAGTGCCTAATTGCTCTCATTTTTGTAATTTTTTGAAGTGTTTTGGTATTTTTTTGTTCGACCTACATATGCCAAGGGCATTTCCTCAAGGTAATGTACATGTCACATGATTCCATTACAAGCCATAGTCGCCCAATTGTGTCACTTCTAGATAATAGTTTTTTGTTTTCATTTTGAAAGAAATCTCCAGGTTGGACTGCGAGGACCTCAATTTGAAGGAGAAATACACTAGCTTTGTATGGAGATTATTAATATGTTCTTGAAACTCGTATGAGTACTCAACTACACCTAACAATGTTGAGATCCTATCTGTCAGGCCTCCGAGTCATCATCGCACTTGGGCGAGTCTCACACACACAATGGGTGCATTTAACCGACGAGTTGAGGACGAGTTGTCAGAATGCGTGATGGATGAGTCGGGCGGTCACATAAAGCCGACAAGTTGGCAACAAGAGCGCCCAACTGACGAGTCGAGTCAACTGAACGAGCTAAGGGGCGTGCTCACACAGTGAGCCAAAATTTGGCTAAGTATGGGAGAGTGCAAGTTGTTTTGTTTATAGGGGGACCAACTTAAAAAAGGGGTGCCCCCACACTTGGGCCAACGTGAAAATATGGCTAAGTGTTAAAATTGGTGGGTCAGCCTAGTGGTAGCATGCCCAACCCTTGTTAGCATGACCATATAAATAAACGATTGGTGAAGTGGGAGGAGGCATCATCTAAGCCTCAACGCAAAGAAAATCTGAGTGTATTGGGTGGAGGAGTTGAGATGAAGGGTAGATGAGCCCACGGTGATGGGCGAGCACAAAAAATAAATGCAAAGTTAGTACGGGCCGAGCAAAGAGTAGTCGGACCGCAGGTCAAAGGTTCAGGTCACAGCAGCGCGGAGTGCCCGCAGGTCTACGGGCGGGTCACACGATGAAGGTGGGTGGACTGTTAGCGCAGAGGTCGAGTGACGAGTGGGTGCGGGCCGCAAGTTGGGAGAGCCAACAGGATCGCGACCCGGGTATGGTGAACGGTGCGACCGAAGGGCGGTGCAACTGGTTGAAGCAAAGAACGATGCGACGGGCAGTTGCGGCAATGTAGCAGCACTTCGCGTACTTGGGGTGATTTACATGGGGCAGCGACCAAGTCAGGTAGACCATCCAAGCTGCACGACAACCCAGTTCTTGATTGTTTTAAGCTATAACTTGGTCGAGTAATCTCTCTAGGAATTGTAAAAAAGAAGTATAACATATTTATTACTGTTATACATGTTTATGATGTGTTTCTTAAATATGGTGAAGATTTATGTTTATTCCGCATACTAATAATGAAATGATGGAAGATGAATGTGTTAAGCGTAGTATGGGAACTGACTTAGAAAATAAAATGTCTAGGCATTTAGTCAGTGCTGCATGTGGACTAACTTGTGAGAAAAGAGTTGGGGGCATGACAAATGTTATTAGAGGTAAAATATGTAGAGACCAAGTATGTATGCAGTCTGAAGTTTTTGAAAGAAAATTCTTGGATTCATAGTTTCGGGTTTACAGTCTTGGAAGTTCATGGCAAGTCTATCCAAGCATTGGTGGACACGAATGCCACACATAACTTCATGACTACAATTTTGGAAAGATAAGTTGGGTTGCAGATTATCCTTCAGATGTGGAGGTCAAGGCAGTGAACTCAAAGGCTAAAGTCTAAGGATTGGCAAGCGAAATGCGAATTCAGATTGGAGACTGATAGGGTCGATTGGACTTCACGGTGATGGAGATGAACGACTTTGACATGATATTGGGGCAGGATTTTTTGAAGGGCAATGAGGCAATTATTGTCTTGTTTTGAGATGAGATTATGTTGATTGGAGGCTCACAAACTTAAACTTTGCCTACTCATAAGAAAAGGAAGGAAGTCAAGGTGCAACATGTTTCTACACTAAGTTTGGAGAAGGGTATGCGGGAGTCAGGTGTAGAGACATATGTGACAGTCATCAGAGAGGTTGATAGAGATAATGGAGTGGGGATGCTTGTTCGAGCTGAAATTTCCGATGTATTGGAAAAGTATGCAGATTTGATGCCCGATGAGCTACCAAAGACACTCCCACCAAGGCGTGCAGTGGACCATAGCATTGAGCTAGAGCTAGCTAAGCAACCTCCGACAAAATCGCCTTATCGGTTATCAGGACCAAAGTTGGAGGAATTTGAAATGACAGTTGAAGGAGTTCACTGGTGCATGCTTCATAAGGCCTTCAAGGTCCCGATATGGAGCTCCAGTATTATACCAACGTAAGAAAGACACAAATGAGCTATGATGTGTTGTAATTATCATGCTCTTAACAAGCAAATGATAAAGGACATGTATCATTTGCCGTTAGCTATAGATTGCTTCAATAATCTTGTGAAAGCCCGAGTGTTTTCTAAGCTAGACTTGAGGCGTGGGTACTATCAGGTGCGAATAGCGGAGGGAGACGAGAGGAAGACCATGATTGTGACAAGGTATGGAAGTTTTGAATTCCCTGTTATGCCATTCGGGTTGTGCAATGCTCCTGCGACATTTTTCACTTTGATGAATGATGTACTACGTCCATATTTGGATTCATTCGTAGTAGTATACATGGAAGATATCATGATATACAGTGGTAACATGGAGGATCATAAGAAACACTTGCCTTTGGTGTTTGAGGCACTGAAGAAGAGTCAGTTGTACTTGAAGAATTCGAAGTGTATGTTTTCCCAGACTAAGATTCCGTTCCTTGGGAACATTGTGGGCCAAGGGCACATACGGATGGATCCGAGCATTGTAAAGGCAATAGAGGATTGGGCCAAATCGAAGAATGTCCATGATATGAGGGTGTTTTTGGGGATGACCAACTACTAATGGAAGTTTGTAAAGGGGTACTCAAAAGTGTCCTCATCACTGATAGACCTTTTGAAGAAGGATAAGTGATGGAATTGGACAAAGAAATGTCGTACACAATTTGAAGACTTCAAGAAGAGGATGGTTTCAGCACCAAAACTGAAGTTACCTCACTTCCAAAGATCATTTCAAGTACACACAGATGCTTCGAATTTTGCGATAGGAGGAGATCTTATGTAGGATGGGCATCCATTGGTGTATGAGAGTCAGAAGTTGTAAGACAGGGAATGAAGGTATAAGGTTCATGAGAAGGAGATGACTATGATCATCCTTTGTTTACAGATATGGAGGCATTACTTGATTGGGAAACCTTTTGTTGTCAAGACAGACAATGTTGTAGCAAGTTATTTTGCATCAGAACCGAAGTGGTTAGCGAAGCAAGCTCATTGGAAAGACTTCTTGGCAAAGTTCAACATGAATATAGAGTACAGGTTGGGTAGATTGAATGCAGTTGCAGATGCCCTCATAAAGAAGGGACAATTAGTTGCACTTCAGGAGGAAGAAAACTGGGCAGCACGAAGTAGGAGTTGAGTGCAGATGGTTGAGGAGATGAAAAATAATCTTAGAGAAAGCATTGAGATTGATAGTCAAGTGCAAAATATTGTGAAGCAAGTGAAGGAGGGGAAGCCACGGAATTTTTTTCTACGAGATGGACTCGTATTCTTTGGGAACCAACTTTACATTCCAAAGACATCTGGACTTAGGAGACACCTTTTGAAGGAGTGCCACGATTGTCCATGGACTGGCCACATAGGGCAACGTCGTTCTTTGGCATTATTGGAGAGAGGGTTCTTTTGTGAGAAGATGAGGGATGATGTAAAGGAGTATTTGCAAACATGTATTATTTGTCAGCAGGGCAAATCGAATACCTAGAGGCAAGGAGAGTTGTTGCAGCCTTTACCGATTCCGGAGAGACCATGGATGAGCGTTCTGATGGAATCCATTACTCAATTACCGCAGGTACAACGGTATAATGAGGTTATGGTTGTGGTTGATCATTTTTCCAACTAAGCCATCTTCATTCCAACGAAGATACCTTTTGGAGCCAAGAAGACCATTGAATTGTTCTTCAAGAACATTGTGAAGTATTGGGGAATGCCATTGAGTATTGTATCAAATTGAGATCCACAATTTACAAAAATATTTTGGACCACTTTGTTCAAGTTGGTCGGGACCGAGTTGTTGATGAGTTCGAGTTACCATCCGCAGACAAATGGGCTGACTGAGAAAATCAACGCACTGATGAAGGACTACTTGAGATGTTATGTGACGGTTGATTAGGAGAATTGGCCTGAGCTCTTGGATGTCGCTCAATTTAGCTACAACATGTAGAAGAGTTCTGCAACCAGGTATAGTTCATTTGAGTTGGTGAATGCACAGTTTCTAGTTGCTCCTCACACTGTATTATCGAGAGGTTCCTTGAGGAGTCCTCATGGGAAGATATTTATGATAGCATGGGAGGAGACCTTGGAGTTAGCATGGTTACACTTGCATGAGGATACAAGGAGGATGAAGAAATGGGCAGATAAGGACAAACAGGATGCACACTTCAGTGTGGGAGATATGGTTTTTCTCAGGATTACCTCGGATCAGTTTCAGCCATCGAAAGGGACTGTGAGATCTTTGATGAGGAAGTATGAGGGGCCATTCTAGTTGAAGAAATGAGTGGGAGAAGTTGCATATGAGTTGGAGCTTCCAAACCATATGTGTTCAAAACATCCTATTTTACATATGAGTCAGTTGAAGAAGTGTCGACTTGATGCAGACCATCCATACAGGACAAAACCACAGAGAGGGCCAACCATGATTATTGACAGAACAAACCTTGCTTCGGAGAATATCATGGATCTTCGAATGACAAGCCTTTGGAGTAACAGGAGATGGGAATTATTCAATAAATGGAGGGATGCACCAGAAGAGAGTAGCTAGGAGACAGAGGATTCACTGTGGAGATGGAAGAAGAAGATTGTGAAGTACTACGATAAGCTAAGGAGGATAGCTGGATTTCCGAGGATGAAAATGACTTCTAGTGGGGGAGGATGTCAGGACCCTGAGTCATCATCACACTTGGGTGAGTTGAGCGCACACAATGGGTGCACTTAACAGACGAGTCGAGGACGAGTCATCGGAGCGCTCCATGGATGAGTCGGGTGGTCGCATAAAACCGACGAGATGGCAACAAATGCACCTAATCGACGAGCCAAGTCAACCGAATGATCTAAGTGGCGTGCCCAAATGGTGAGCCAAAAATTGGCTAAGTATGGGACAGTGCGAGTCAGTTTGTTTATAGGGGGAGCGAATTAACAAAGGGGCGCCCCCACACTTGGGCTAACGTGAGAATATGGCTGAGCGTTAGAATTGGTGGGTCAGCTTGGTGGTAGCATGCCCACCCCTTGTTGGCATGACCATATATATAATCAATCGGTGAAGTGGGAGGAGGCATCATCCAAACCTCAACCCAAAGCAAGTCCAAGTGTATTGGGTGGATGAGCTAAACTGAAGGATGGATGAGATTGTGGTGACAGGCGAGCACAAAAAATAAACCCAGAGTTAGTAAGGGCTGAGCAAAGAGTAGCCAGACTGCAAGTTGAAGGTTCAGGTTGCAGCAGCATGGAGCAACTGCGGGTCTACCAGTGTGTCACATGATGGAGGCGAGTGGACTATTAGTGCTGAAGTCAAGCAACGGGTGGGTGCGAGCCATGAGTTGGGTGAGCCAAAACCTTCATGACCCGTGTATGGTGAATGGTACGACTGGTTGAAGCAAAGAACGGTGTGACGGGTGGTGCGATGGTGTAGTAGCAGTTCGGGTAGCCAGGTCGAGTCTGCACGGTGGAGAGGCCGAGTCAATTGAGTAATCTCTTAAGGAATTGTAAACAGAATTATAACATATTTATTACTGTTATATATGTTTATGATGTGGCTCTTGCATATGGTGAATATTTAAGTCTATTCCACAAACTAATAATGAAAATTATGAAAGATGGATGTGTTATGCGTAGTCTGGGAAATGACTTAGAAAATAAAATGTTTAGGCATTTAGCTAGTGTTGCACATGGACTCACTCATGAAAAAAGAGTTCGTGGTGTGACACTATCCGTCTGCTAAATGAAAATTCAGGGCCGGTTATTAGTAATGAGCCACATATAAACCAACATTCAAATATATAACTATCGAGGATTGCAATTTTTCTGAAATAAAATATGGCCAAGTTATAGAAAAATAAAGAAAAATGTATTTTGTCATTGATCATATGATGAAACAACACCCCTATATGGCTATATTCTCTCCCTTTATATTTTTTTATATTCTTTTCAACCTATGACCAATCTCAAAACCATGGCATGTAAGATCGTATCCAATTTTACAAAATTCTTTATAAGTAAAATATCTAGTATTTGCACCCGCATTACCAATACTTCGAAAGCCCAATCTATCTCTCAATCAGTTGATCAGTGTGCACATCATAGAACGAAGCATTAACATGTAAACATCATCGACAACAAAATCTAAATTATTTACACAACGTGTCCACCATTAAAACTTAGCAAGAGTAAAAAATTAGCATCATTCCAAATTGTGATGTCCCACAATTCCCTACGTCATGACTTTGTAAGAAATTAGAGTTAGGCCAAATTGTGAGGATCCACATTACCTAGAGCATGTAACAAGCTAACAACCCACAAATTCAAATGTTCCATAAATAAAATATTGATAGACAAAATTAAAGTGTCTTGTCTATAAATAATTTAGATTATGTTTTCGTGGGTATAGATAAGGATTTGAATTAGATTTAAGTTAAAATATCCAAATACACTAGTGATGGCCAATTTGACTCAACCTTTCTATCAGACAAAAATGTGCCAAAAATTCTCTTTATTAATCAAGCACAATAACAGCCTCAACATACCTCGAAACACGACAGAGAATAATGTCCCAATTAGTCCCTAAATCTCAACATAAGCGTTGGAGAACTCAATTTGAATATGTAGTAATTCTATCTTTGGAAATATTTATTTGTATCAAAGAATCAAACTTCTCTAACATTAGACATAAAAAAGGTCAGTATAGAAAACCATAACAAAGAATGAAGCAAAGGGAACAAAATAAAATGAATAGGGATCTCAGACCAGTTGGGAAATTCAGATGTGTTTGAGATTTTTGTTTAACTTACTAGCCATAGTTGCATTAGTGTTGTTTCCTCTTTCCTTTAGGGCATCCTAAAACAAAGAATAAGCATATTATCATTGAACTTCTTTCTCCCTCTCCTCACCACCATGAGATTCTTAGCATGAAATCCACTATTTCCCTCTCTACTAAGACTTGTAGCATTACGATACCCACTTGTCGCATTACATAACTATTTGGCGCATTTCCATGCCACATGACTGGGATCTCATTTTATTTCAACAACTATACCATTTGGATTATGATTCCCTCAATTTTTTTCTAATCCATAGGTTATCCCAGCTCGTCTCTGTAACAAGCTCAACTTTTTAGAACCCTTCAGATCCTTTGGTGTATCAGAACTTGCAGTCATAGAAAACTAAATGAATGATAGAAGCTCATGGTTCCATGCAGGAGAACATCTAGCATTCCGCCACTAGCATCCAACATGCATCTTGATATCCATCTGGAATGGCTCTCAACAAATAAAATTTATCTTGTAATAGAGAAATCCTAGCAATCACATTTTCTTGTCACCCTACAAAACACTTTAGAGACTTGTTTTTTCTTTAAATGCTAGTTACTCAATCCCTTATTTACAAATACCATGTTACTTTCCTAAGAATTCTATAATTTTTGGCACTTTATGGATGTTGGAGGGATACAAACATCATGGAAAATAGGTAAAAACCAAAACATCTCGAAGGTCCGACACAACCCCAAAATCCTCACGCTCTGAATCCCTTCAAGTGAGATCATCACTAGTTATCGTATGTGCATGTTCATCTTTATTTTCCATAGCCATTAAATAAAACAACACTCATCTCCAACACAGATAATTTTATAAAAGTTAAAACCTTAGAGACCTTGGGCACCACAAAATGAATCATAAACATACAATCATTGAAATTATTCCTTCTTCTCCTCACCACCATGAGATTATTAGCACGAAACCCATTCTTTCTCTCTCTATCGATGGTTTATGCATTGCAATACCTACTTTTGTTATTATTATTATTAGCAGCATGACAAAGATATTCTTCCCTTTTAACAACTATAGCGTTTGTGACAAGAACTGAAAACCATGGAGCAAATATTACTCTTCTCAATATCTAAAAAAAATTAAATAGATTACATTGGAAGCATCAACAATAAATGACTGGAATGAAAATTAGCTATACTAAACTAAATATGAACTGACTATGACATGTAGCAGACAATGGAATTAAATACCATGACACCTAGCAAACAATGAGATTAATATCTCAACACCCCCTCCTAATCTCAATTGTTACAAGTAGTGTCTCTTACAATGCCTAGTCTCTCTCTTTGAAATTTAAATAAATGTTTTCCCAAAATATTTTTGACAATATTTGCAAGTTGATCTCTAGAACTACAAAAGGCAAGTAATATGTCTCCATCATTGATAAGCTCATGGATGAAATGAAAACCTGTGTAGTTGTGCTTCATTTTTTTGTGAAGGACATGATTTTTTGATAAAAAAAATTGCATAATTGTTATCACAATAGATCGTAGTTGGCTCCTTAAGAACATTTGAAATATCTACCAGTACTCTTCTGAGACACACTACATGGCAAGTTGTTGAAGTGCCAACTACATACTTTTTCCATACTAAAGATATTGAAATGATTGGTTGTTTCATTGATGACCAGGAAATCAAATTCATTCCAAGGTGAAAAACACACACTGAGGTGCTTTTGAAATCATCTAAATTGCCTACATAATCGTTGTCTATTGTTGTAGTGGTTGAAACACCCACCAAAATTTTGGCTTGCATCTAAATTTTGGATCCTTCCTTTGTTTTTCTTTTGATGGTTGCAAACACTCGAGCCCACCCCATGAGATTTTGTGAAGCCTTTTCACCGTTTTTCTTGTTTGACCAACAGTGGTCTTTTGGCATATTGATTGCTTTGTCATGCGTGTGATCTTGTTATGGTGAGCTTGAAGGTTTTCCTTTGTGTGCTTGGGTTGTCTTCACTATGTAAACATTCTTCATACTCACACACAAAGTTGTGAGCACTATCATGCAAATGTCATCATGGTTGTCCGAAGGTTTATCACAAGTGTTGCGCTTGTCGTTCTCAGCTCTAAGACAGTCTCACCGAGGGCATGTTTTGGCTTGTGGTCCTAGTGGTCTATTTTGTCTCTCCTTCAAGTATGCTAAGTGTATGGCAACAATTTCAAGTCTGCACAAGTTCACTTGCTTTTGACACTTAGCCGTTTTCTTGAAAATTTGTTCGACTAGACAACCCTCTTCCACCAGACCCCGACTCAGCTATACTACGCAAGCTCAACCCTAAACGACCCTACTCCACTGCCCAGAACTGCATAGTGATTGATGTTGTTCTCCAAGTTAGTTGCATTGTGCAATCCCAGAGGTGAGAAACATGTTTGCGTCCCATAATTGGGCAAAGAATACTTCCATGACCAAACTGAACTGTGCATTTCTCAGGAAATTTCATCAAGCCTCCTTCTTGTCTATTGGAAGCCTACAGTTCTGTGAGACCTGGGTCTATTCTATTCTCCAAACATGCACATAAATCCCCAGCTGGTCCTCTTCTTCCTTGCTCTACATTGTTCCCCAAAACTACGCAAACATGCCTAGGTGACCCTCTTCTCCCTATCCTATGTTGTTCTGAAAAATTGTACAGCCAATTCTTAGTAGGTACCTTGCAGCCTTGTTTTGCACTCCTCTTAGAAACTATGCAAATCTTCTCAATTGTCCCTCTTCAACCCCGATTTGTCTTCCCTCTATAAACTGTGTAGAATTACCCAGTTGTCCCTCTGTAACCCCACTCTGTCTTCCATCTCGAAACTACGTAAAAGTGCTCCCCCTCAGGGTCCCACCTTGCAGCTGACACTAATGACTTTCATTGCACAATGCTGCCTTCCAGTGGTCACTTTGCAGTTTTTTGCCGATAATGTAGGTTGTCCTTCAGGAATTCCTCATTCTAGCGTGAGCTGTGCTCTGCACTGTCTCAGTGAGTAGTCCTCCCTCCCTGTCACCCAGAACACGAGAACAACACATCATGCTAGACTAGGAGGTTTTGGATTTGATGGCATCCCATCGTTAGTGAATTGTAGGAACATATAAACTAATGGATCATGGCAAGATGATGAACGAGATGAAGAATGAGGGCACATGCTAGAGGACTTGCTTGTAGTTGAACAAACGTACCAAGAATATCATGCAACATGGAAAAGGAACACATGCATTCAACTATCAAGAAATACCAAGACCATCAAAGACCCCACAACACTATGCCATGCAGAGGAAAAGACAAATCACAGCAAGAGTACATCGATCACTCAATAGTTTAACATCCTCACATGGACACCACAATCAGCCAATACATGGCAGCAGTGTCATGTTGAGTTGTTTCATGAGCTATGTCGACAACATCACCATTATGGGCCATATCCGTTGTAACTGAATGTAATGTAAAGTGAAGTCCAATGGATGCACGAAGAAGTCAAACAGTCATGTCAGTTGAAAATTCATGGGAGGTTGAACAGTCACGAGGGTAGTCCAAGAGTCGCAAGGGACAAGAATTACCCTTGTCTATATATACCCCTCCCATTGTATGAGAAATGACTTTTCACCTTGGCTCCTCCCACATAGCCTTGACAATTTGTAGTATGTTCTTTAAGGAGTGAGGAGTGGCTCCAATGTCTCACTACTAGGATTAGTGATGTATGGTGTACAGATGTGTCTTGGGACTTTTTCTTAATTCAGAATCCTATTAAGGCTAGCACGTTTTCACACATGTTTTGTAGATGTTTGTAAAACTACTCTTTAAACATTTGTAATGCATGTTTTCTTAACCTGTACTAAGATAGTTGAACTACTTTGGTTATTTTGGTACTTGCATTGTTGAAGATGTGTTGTATTTTTCATCATTGTTATCTTGTCCGTTTGGATTACTCCGTAGGACATTAGACAAATCATTCTTGTTTATTAGTTATACCGACCATCACCTCCATGTGGATTACTTTTCTAGATGGTGGACGTGTTTTCCCTTGCACTTTGGTTTTAATGACTTTCTCATCCGCTGTGGACTACTCCGCTGGATGCTAGATATACCCTTGTTGGTTCGTATGTGTCTCTAGAAGCTCACTTTAATCTCTCTCCTTAGAGTAAGAGAACCTGAACACAAGTTACATTACACACTCGCCAGGGATACTAACCTTTCTTTTTGAAGATACAAGCATAACACTCTCATGTAACAACAAGAGCTAAGGAAAATATCTAAGATAATGGCAATCAGGCCATCGTACTAGATGGGACTCCTACACCAAATGTTGTGAGGTCTAGTTGGGACTTCATGCTGGGGAGATCCCCTAAATGTTGGCGTGTCCAACACCATCAACATTTTTAGGGCTAGAAGGAGGGTCGCCAGTAGTTTATGGATGAATATCCTACCAACCCCACTCATCTATCATCTGGTCAAGGAAGTAACACGCACTCCCTCTCGCCTACGCTTTAATTTGAAGTTGGTTATTCATCACCTCCCAGACCCAAAAAAGAAATATTGTATCAGCACATCTGTGTTGTCCATCCATAACCCGATAATTTTTTAAATTTGTTGCAGTGATTCTAGGAGTGCACACTATTCCCTATTCATAGAAGAAGCTAAAGACAACTACTATAGGAGTGGTAGTCTCATATGTGGAAGAATCAATCCTTACCACTCTTGAAGAGCTAGCAGAAGCCATTGAAAACAAAGAGGAACCTCTAGTCTTCCAAGAGAGAGAAGAAGCTAACCTCTTACTCTTGGTCTCAGGTTCCGATGGAGGAGGAGGAGGGGAAGATAGAGGAGGAGGCAGAGGTGGAGACAAACAAACATATTTAGAGGTATAAACGTTAGATTCAGAAGAAGAGGAGGATGACAAAGAATAGGACAACATGGCTAACCAACATCTAGAGTGGATGACCCAGGGCCCATTGGCACTCCCAGGTGTCTTGCACAAGATGCCAGGACACGCAGAGAAGCTATTAAGGAAGTATAACCCGAACAAGAAAGTGAAGGTGGAATATCAATTAGACATGTTCTACCTACATCTATAAACACTCAAGGTACATTATGACGACATAACATGTAGACTATTTCCATGTACCTTGGATCGCAGAGCAGTTGTATGGTACCACAACCTTCCTGTGAACTCCATTTAGAATTGGGAGGTGTTGAACTAGAGAATTTTCCTTAAGAGGTTTATTGAAGACAAAACCCCCATTGTGTTGCTGAAAGAGTTGGGTGGTCTCAAGATGGAGCAGGAAGTGCAAGTAAAATATTTTAACCAGAGGTTTAACTGTATCTTGAACCAGTTCGTAGAAGACAACAAACCTCGCGACTCCATCACTATTGACTAGTACACGTCTGCACTACCAACATGCATTGCACAGTTCATAAAGCGAGCTGCGAAACCAAAACTATTAGAAAATTTCCTAGAGAAAATTGTTGTGGAGAAATACCCGCATGCTATTGGAGTCATTGTAGATGAAGAATCAGCTAAGGACTCCAAAGACGCGCATAGGAGGTCTCATACTACTGTGATTAAGGAAAAGTAAAAGGAAGCAAGTGAGATTGAGATCCTTACTTATCTCGTCAAATCCTTGACAACTGAAGTTTCCGAACTAAAACAATGGACAAGTGAGACAACCATGAGTAGTATGCCACCCAAGTTCATGTAGAGGAAGAATATAAAATTTGGTAGTAGCAACACCAACTCGGGAAAATCTACACAGAGCTCTAACCTTTTGCTCAACCTAGATTTGATCGCGACAGATCACTAGTGCAAGTCCCATAGTGAATGTCACTCAGAGAAGACTTGCCAATGACAATACCAAGGAATGAGCGCATTGGCTACAGAGTTGAATGACCAATTCGTGACTAATGAACAAGCTTGACCTGAGGAGGAAGACGAAGAAGAAACTGCTGCATCTGATGAAGCTCCAAATGTTGGGCATGTAATCAACATGTATCAATGCGCTTACACTTCCTAGTAGATGACCACCGATAAGGAGCCTCTGAGCGACCGTCCAACCCCAAAATAAAATAATCAATACAACTTGAGAATTTCAGGGGGTCCCATTGTATTTGAGATATCGAAAGAAAAGTTAAGAAAACATCTACACCAATTAGTTCATCCGCCGCTCAACTCAACACAGAAAACTCAAAGTAAGTCTGGGAAGACAACTACAACAAAAGGTATGTTTGTGAGAAGAAAAAAAAAGAACAGCCCACCGGACAATATGAACACAATATTCACCCTGAACATCTCGACGAGTCTTCCCGCTTTGGACTACAACATTGTTGAAGACATGATAAAGACCCGTGAAAACATATCTTTGTATGAGTTAACCAAAATCACGGGTCAGAGGGATATTATTTTGTGCGCATTGTGGAAAACCTCCAAAAATAGTGTTGCCTCTTCCAACAAAGGACCAAGTAAGTCTCCTAACTCACTCACATCCATGCTCATCACACTTAGTATGGCGGAAGCAAACTCAATCTGCACACCGTTCTTCTTGTCATTTGAAATATTCAACTTCAATGTACACAACTTCTTGGTTGATTCTGGTGCATCATTCAATGTCATGCCGCTCTCCATTGATAAGAGGATCAATGCTAAATGGAGTAACACAATTGCATAGATCATCCAACTTGATAGAACATGTGTGCCAGCTAATGGTGAAATCTGGGATGTGATCATCCAGTTATCATCTGACACATGAGATCATTAGTGCATTTACATTGTGATTGTGGACATCCTGGAAGCAGATGGCTTACTGCTCAATAGAGACTGGTCTAGAAAGTTCCAAGGATACTTTGCTATGGACTAGCCACACTTATGGCTTCTGTACAAGGGCAGAAACAACCAGATCTGAGTGTTTTCAGAAAGATACATGAAACACAATGTGACTCCCTTGGATGGTGAAAATGAATCATTGGCTTTCGCAGAGGTCATGTTCGAAAATTTCTTTCTAGAAACACAGTGAGGGTATTTTCTTGCACAACCAACCCCCACCTCACCAGACACATACTTGGGTCTTCTTCCTCGCCTAACTAGCGAAAATGAAACTTGTATAGTAGATTGTAACAATAATAGTAGTAGAGATAATAGTACTAGTGTGACAAGTGATCCTTGTATAGATAATATGTGGACCTTATACTTTGACCAATCCAAGACACAAGAGGGCTCTAGAGCCGGTTGTGTTTTGACAAACCCGTTGTGAATGATAGCTTGGAGTTCAACTGCATGAACAACACGATCAATTATGAAGTACTTGTTTTGCGCTTACAAAAACCCATCAACATCAATGTTGTTGTGCTAAAAGTGGTAGGTGATTCATATATTGTAGTGTGTTAGGTATGTAACACTATACACTGTGTTTCACCCTATCTTAAGAGTTATCAACAATAGGTATGGAAACTTATCTCTAACTTCCAAGATTTCAATATTATTTATGTACCAAGAATGTGTAACGCAGCTGTAGATCCTCTGGAAAATGCAGTCGTTAGGATGGCACCATTCAGGGACAGGTTTTCAATTGAAATTTTGTATAAGCCATCTATCCCTGATAACATCTCTAATTTATGTGTTTTTTATGATGACCAACAGATACTACATTTCATGGCTGCGATAGATGAAGACTAGCATGAGAAGTATCTGCAGAACATAACTAATGATAGTAAAGGTAACCTCATCCCCAAGGGCGTGGTATCACTTGAAAATTTGTATGACCTACAAAACTGGTTTCAGGGACCCGTGAATTCCACAAGCCACAATTCCACAATTTTATATGAATAGAAATATCTGCGAACAGAAAAGGATCCAATGTTTTTGAATCTCGGTACATGTTGTACACTAGAAGAGCGGAAATATTTTGTCCACCTGTTCATACAGTACCATGTTGTGTTTTCATGGACGTATGATGACTCGAAAACATATGACACGTGAATAATCCATCATGTAATTCCAATAAGGGAAGGGACCAAGCTGTTTCAGTAAAAGCTAAGGAAAGTGCATCGATCACTTTAGCCGCTCATTCAGAAAGAATTAACTAAGTTGTTGGATTCTCAGATCATTTAAAAGGTTTGTCATTCCATGTGGGTTTCAAATTTAATCCTTGTGAGAAAGAAGTCCCAGGAGATCCACCAATGTGTTGATTTCTGAAATCTTAACCATGCCTCGGACAAAGATAACTACCTAGTGTCATCTATGGAACACATATTGTAGACAATATCTGGAGCAGAGATGTTATGTTTGCTAGACGGTTTCATAGGATACAATCATGTTCTAGTAGTCAAGCCTGATACGCTGAAGATAACATTTCATACCAAGTGAGGTACATTCACTTACTGTAGAATGTCGTTTGGACTAGTAAATGTAAGAGATAAATTTTAACGCACAATGGACATCACTTTCTGTGGGCTCATCAAACAGAGCATAGTGGTATACCTCGACGATGTGATAGTATTCTCTAAACAACTGTCAAACCACCTCCGCCATCTTAAGAAAATCTTTGAGCGGTGTCAGAAGTACGGGATATCCTTGAATCCCAAGAAGAGTGTCTTCATAGTGTATGAGGGTAACCTCCTCAAGCACATCATTGCCAAGAGTGGGATCAAGGTAGATCCATACAATGTTCGGACCATCACACATATTCCTTGTCCCGTGAACAAGAAAGCTATGCATTCCTTCCTAGGGAAGATAAACTTACTCACATAGTTCATCTCTGATTATGTGTAGATTGTCAAACCCATTCAAGAGATGACCAAGAAGGCAACAATGTAAAGTTGGAGAAAAAAGGAAAAGGAAGCGTTCACCCAAATTAAGCAAGCTATAGCAGAGGTTCCTGCACTGTACAACCCAAAATTCAACAAGGATTTCTTTCTCTACACGTTTGCTGTCGACACTTCACTTGTTGTTGTGCTCACTCAGAAAGACGAGATCAAAAATGAATGACCCATATTTTTCATGAGCGCGAGTTGGCAAGGACTTGAACTAAACTATACCACCATGGACAAATAAGCATACACAGTATACAAGGTGGCCAAACACTTCAAACCCTACCTCTTCAAAAATCATTGCATTGTCTTTGTGCTGCACCCACCAATCAGATCGTTGTTTGTTCACAAAGAGCTAGGTGAAAGGATGGTGAACTGGGTGACAAGACTATAAGAGTATGGCCTTCACGTCAAGCCAGTTCACACCATAAAGGGTCACATCTTTGTAGACTAGCAGTGGAAGAAATGCATGTGTAAGAGGAAGAAGAAGATCTTGCCAGCCAGGAGTAAGAAATTGAAATGTATAATGTTGAGCGAGCCTCACCCACTTCAGGCGTAAACTATTGGTACATAGAGATGTTCTAGTACCTTGATCGTGGGACCATTCCCTCTCATTTCTCTATGGAGAAGACGAGGGCACTCTGACTCAAAGATTTGTGTTACCAGTTGGTGCATGGACTGATTTACAGAAAACATCACGATGGTGTTTTTCTCAGGTGCTTGGAGGCATAGTATTCAGAAAGGGTGTTACATGAGCTCCATGATCGAGCAGCCGAGGGTCACTTTGCGGGAAACACAAAAATGCACAAGGTCATGCGGGCTGGTTTTTACTGGCCTACATTATTTAAAGATGAACATTCCTATGCCTACAAGTGTCAGTCTCTGAGAGATGTACCAGAAAAAAGTGAAGGTCAGCAACCCTGTTGCAGCCTGTTGTAGTGGATGAACCATTGCAACAGTTGGTATTAGTCATTGTTTGTGAGATTTTCCCACATTCGTCAAAGAAGCACTACTACATCTTAACTCCTACAGATTACTTTACACGGTGGATAGAAGCAGTTCTGCTGAAACAAGTGAATGACTAGGAATTGATTAGCTTCCTAAGGAAGAACATCAATTTCAGGTTTGGCATTCCTTTATCACTTATTTTTGACAATGGAATGTACTTTTATTTGCTAATTATTTATGAATTTTCATTGCAAAATGACATTGTGTTAAAGCATTCTTCTAAGTACTACTCGTAGGGAAATGGTATTGTCGAGTCTACAAACAAAATTATTATCTGTATCATAAAAAAGACCATTTACTCTTAATAGTGAAACTAGCACTTTGCTCTAGTGAATTATCTATGTGACGACCGAGTCACACTGAAACCCTGTCTAAATACCCCCCTCTAGTTCCCGGTATACGAAAAATAAGCCATCCTCCCGTCGAATATCTACTTGCCTTCTCTCCAACTGTCCCAAGAATCCAAAGGCATGGCATGTTTATTAGTTTAGTGTAGGATGGACACATTACACAAGTTAGAGGAAGAAAGGGTGAAATTAAAAGAAAAGTATACACCACCAGAACTGTCTCAAGAGATGGTTCGACATAAAATCTGTAGGGAGTACCATCTTCACTGTGGGTGTTAGTCTTGAAGTTTGATAAACCCCATGAAGACAAAGGCAAACACATGAAGTTTCAGTGCCTATGGATTGGCCCATTCACTATTCACGAGAATCTTGTACAACACACATATCATTTACTATCAGTTGACGGGGAAATTGACACTCTCCTTGTCAATGTCCAAGACTTAAAATATTATTTTCAATGAGCTGGAGTCACGCCTCGCACTATGTACATAATAATTTCATTTCAGTTTTGTTCTTTGCTTTGCTATTTTTCTTTCCTTTATTGTTTTGTTCTTTGCTTTGTTGTTTTTATTTTCTTTTTTGTTATGTTATTTTGTTTTGTAAATAAGTGTTGTCCCGCACTGTGTTTTGGCTTCTGAATGTGTATGTGGCTGAAGTTCAAAGAATATTGTGACACCGCAATGCTTGGCTAGTCACGTGTCTGTATTCTTTGTGCTTGGTTGTAAGTTTTGGCCGATGAAGTCTTGATGGAAAATACAATCTGTCTGTAAGGAAATTTTTGGTCAAACCATGAACCCACGTCTAGTCTAGGAAACCTCATGCCTATACTTAGTTTTCTGCTCTTTGTGTTTAATATTATCCAACTAGTAGAAACGGAGAAGAGGAAAATCTAAACGAGAAAACTTGAATTAGAGGTCTTTACATGCTTCTCTGAAGGAACAACCTCTTCTTCTCTCAATAAGTTGGGATCCCTCTTCCACCCAAAAAATAAATAAGTGCCTATGCACAATCCTCTTTCAAAAACAATACAGAAGGTGAAAGAAGATAAATGCTTCCTCCACAGAGAGGTGAGACAAGAAACTTGACTAGGGTATTATCGAGGCTCAGTAGCAGTGGAGGATTGTTTTTGTTCCTGCGTGACTCCACCGAGCTATTGTCCATACCTGCTGGCATCGGAACAACTCTAGAGATGAAAAAACTATATTATGAAAATCTTAAGCTCCCAAGCCAAATTACCCTGCCCACTTTGAAACACTTTGATTTGGCTGAATTTTATGTTGTGTTCAACTAAGTTGATACAAGGTGAACCATGTCTATCTGCAGGGTAAGTGGGAAAGCTGAAGTTATCTACACAATGAATCAATACTCCTTGAAAGGCCAAGGCCCTGTGATGAAAGTGAACCAAAATAGAAAAGCTTGTATTCAACCAGTGTGTTGCCAAGTGTTTTAACGACTGTGACACCCTCCAAAAATTTGGCTTGCATCCAAATTTTGGAGCCTTCCTTGATTTTTCCTTTTATGGTTGCAAGCATTAAAGCTCACCCCATGATATTTTGTGAATTCTTTTCACCCTTTTTCTTGTTTGACTAGCAGTCTTCTTTTGGAATATTGATTGCTTTGTCATGTTTGTGATTTTTTTTTGGTGAATTTGAATGTTTTCGTTTGTGTTCTTGGGTTGTCTTCGCGATGTAAACATTTGTTGTACTCACACATAAATTTGTAAGCATTATCACGCAAGTGTCATCTTGGTCGTCCAAAGGTATATCACAAGTGTCGTGCCTGTCACTCTCATCTCTAAGACACTGTCACAGAGGGCATGTTTTGTCGTGTGGTCCTTGTGGTCTCTGTTTTCTTGTTGTCAAGTATGCTAAGTGTATGATAACAATGTAAAGTCTGCACAAGTTCACTTGCTTTTGAAACTTAGCCATTTTCCTGAAAATCTGTCTGACCGGACAACCCTCTTCCATCAAACCCTAACTGAGCTACACTACGTAGTCTCAGCCCTTAGTGACCCTTATCTACTACCTGGAACTGCACAATGCTTGGGTCTTCCCTCCAGGTCAGTTGTACTATGCAATCTCGAATATGAGAAACTTGTTCACCTCCCAGAATTGTGCAGAGACTGCCTACATGACCAAACTAAACTGCGTATTTCTCAAGCACAGTCATCAAGCCTCCTTATTGTCTGCCAGAATCTTGCACTAATCTGAGACCTGGATCTGCACTGTTCTCCAAAGTTGCATAGAACTTGCGAGTTGTTCCTCTGCTGCATTTCTCTACACTCTAACCCAAAAATATGCAAACATGCTCATCTGCCCTCTGTTGTCTATCCTGTAATGTTCCTAGAAATTACATAGTCATGCCTCAACAGGTCCCTTGCAGCCTTATTCTGCAGTACTCTTAGAAACTACGCAGAGCTGCCCAATTGTCCCTCTATAACCCTGCTTTGTCTTCCCTCTAGAGACTACGCAGAACTTCCCAGTTGTCCCTATATAGCCCTGCTCTGTCTTCCCTCTAGAAACTGTGCAAAACTACTCCCCCTCAGGGTCCCACCTTGCAGTTGACATTGGTGGCTTTCACTACGCAATTCTGCCTCCCAATAGTCACTAAACAATTTTTCCCGATAGTGCAGGTTGTCCTTCTGGAATTCCTCTTTCCATCTTATGTTGCGCTCTATGCTCTCTCAGTCATGTGTCCTACCTCTCTATCATCTGGAACACGAGAACAACACATCATGCTAGACTAGAAGGTTTTGGATGTGATGTCATCCTATCATGAGTGAATTGCAGGAACAAGTACACTAATGCATCATGGCGTGATGACAAACGAGATGAAGAAGGAGCCCACATTCTAGCGGACTTCCTTGCAGCTGGATGGACCTACCAAGCATATCAAGCAAGAAGCAAAAGGAACACATGCGTTGAACCATCAATAAATAACACGATCATTGAATACCCTGCAACACTATGCCATGCAAAGGAAAAGAAAAAGCACACTAAGAGTACATCCATCACTCAGCGATGAAACAACTTGACATGGACACTACAGTCATTGGGTACATGTTAGCAGTTTCATGTCAAGTTGTTTCATGAGTTGTCTCAACCACATCACCATTATGGGCCATATCCATTGTCACTTAATGTAATGTTAAGTGAAGTCCAATGACGCATTAGGAAGTCAAAGAGTCATGTCAGTTGAAAATTCATGGGAGGTTGAACAATCACGAGGGTAGTCCAAGAGTCACAAGGGTCAAGCATCACCCTTGGCTATATATACCCCTCCCATTGTAAGAGTAAGGACTTTTCACCTTGGCTCCTCCCAGATAGCCTTGAGAGTATGTAGTTTTTTCTTTGAGGAGTGAGGAGTGTCTCTAATGTCCCACTACTAGGACTAGTGATGTATGGTGTACAAATGTGTCTTGGGACTTTTTCTTAATTTTGAAGTCTATTAAGGCTAGCTCGTTTTCACACATGTTTTGTAGTTGTTTGTAAGAATACCCCTTAAACATTTGTAATGAATGTTCACTTAACCTCTACTAAGATAGTTGGACTACTTTGGTTATTTTAGTACTTACATTATTGAAGATGTGTTGTATTGTTCATCACTATTGTGGCATCTGTGTCAACTACTCTGTGGGACATTAGAGAGACCATTCTTGTTTATTGGTTATACCAAACATCACCTCTTTGTGGACTGCTTTGTTGGATGGTGTACATGTTTTCCCTTGCACTTTGGTTTTAACGACTGTAATCCACTATGGACTACTCTGCTGAATGCTGGACAGACCCTTGTTGGTCCGCGTCTGTCTCTCTATGGGTGGTACTATTACCTCTCATCTAAAGGCTCACTTTACTCTCTCCCCTTACAGTAAGAGAACCTAGACACAAGTTACATTATGCACTCACCAAGCATACTCACCTCGCTTTCTGAAGTTACAAGCATAACACTCTCACGTGATAAACAAAAAGATCTAAGGAAAATCTCTAAGGTAATGGAAATCGGGCCATGTAATGGATGGGACTCCTACACAAAAGGATGTAAGATCTAGTCAGGACTTCATACTGAGGAGATCCCCTGAATGTTGGTGGGTCCAACACCATCAACATCTATATAACCTTAAAGTGAGTTATCTTCATAATGTGTGTAGATAAAACCTAGTCTAGGTTCCCTGTAATATATCTTAAGATCCTTTTTTCAACCTTCCAATGAGAATATTTGATGACTACATAAACCTAGAGACAAAACTAGCTCCAAGCATGATATTAGGTCTATTAGGAGTTAGATATAACATACTACCAACTAGGATTTTATACAACGTGGAATCAACTGGTGGGGCTACATCATGTTTTCCCATCATAGTGCCTTCAGAAATCGTTGTATCAATTGGTTTGGAATTGTACATTCTTAACTTTCGGAGGATGTCAGAGGCATATTTTTGTTTACAAACAAAAATGCCATTAACAAATGCTTGAATGTCAATGCCTAAGAAGCATTTCATGAC
This sequence comes from Pinus taeda, assembly GCA_000404065.3. Classification (NCBI taxonomy): domain Eukaryota; kingdom Viridiplantae; phylum Streptophyta; class Pinopsida; order Pinales; family Pinaceae; genus Pinus; species Pinus taeda. The sequence goes on from APFE031629044.1 coordinate 35,767, forward strand.
CCCTAGATTAGTCATTTAAAACTTTGTTTGCATTGTTTTTTTGAATTATTCTAACATAATATTGTTTGTATAAATAAGATCATCAATGTAAAGGCATAAAATGATAATTTTACCTTTATGAGTTTCAGAATACAATGTTGGCTCATGGATGCTTCTGTAAAAACCACTTTTGATGATATAGGTGTTAATGTGACTCTACCAAGATCTTGGAGCTTGTTTCAAGCCATACAAAGCTTTCTTCAACCTGTAAACCTTATGATCATGTCCTAGAGCTTCAAAAATAGGAGGCTACTCCACATAAAATTCTTACTACAATATACCATTTAAGAAAGCATATTTTACATCAAATTGATAGACTCTCTAATTGTGTTGAGTTGTTGTTGATAAAATAGTTATCACAATGTATAACATTGCTACTATAGAAAATGTTTCATTGTATTCACCGTAACACCCTCCCACATTTACTTAAGCTAACCAATTCACCAGGGTAAACATGTGATGAATATTTACTATGACATGAACCAACTCCCCAAGTATAGTGAAGGAAGTGGAATCGACAAACCAAAACCAAATTGACCTTAGGAGCCAAACAACACCTCCAGATGTCCAACCCCTAGGATAAATTACTTCTTGACTAAACTAGACCCCCATTTTCTCCCATGACAAACCTTTCATTTGATTGGTGCCCTTCATTCGCTCCCACAGTAAGCCCTCCATGTGAATGTGGCCTTTTAAGGCAGTTCTATGTCAGTGACCCCAAATTCTGAGCCATGTTTTCATGTCTAGGACTGAGGCCTCTCCCCAAAACTTCACGAAACTTCTATAAATGATAAATAACATGATGAAAAGGCCTCTAATGTAAAACTTAAACAAGCCATGACATAAATTTTGTCAAACACATCATGAACATGTAATCTACAAGTCATAACAACAAATCTAAACATATGGGTCTCATAATTATCCTAGATTCGCCAAGAAGGAATGATTCCCTCTCAAAATAGTATCATTGTCATCTTTTAGGTCATACATTCATTAACAATTCATTTATAAAATAAAAAAAATATGAGATCCATAACTCAAGTTTGTCATGAAACATTCTTTTAACCAGAATATAACCAACATAATAACAATGATATAACAATCATTGTAACTACATAATCACAAAAACATTTACACATAACACATAAGAGGAAAAGAGCTCTTATTAACATATACAAAATGCAACCAAGTGAGGGATTTCTAAGTACCACCCGACCACAAGTTGGGCTAAACCAAATATTTTTTTTATCCAATCACCCCCGTGCCATATTCCAAGCAGGAATGGGGTACTTACATCAAAACAATTAGGGATTCCTCGATATTTATCGCAATCCACCAAGGGATTCTTGGGCCTAAGCCCTCATTTATCCAACTAGGCTTTACAACAATGCTACCAAGGGATTCCTAGGACGAAACAAGAAAAACATACTATCACGATTTATCACAATCCCACCATATACTAGTCCAGGGATCACTAGGCCTATACAAAAATGGATGCCTCTAAATATCTCCACCTAAACCATGAGGAATTTATCCGTCTTCACCCTCTAGTATTTACAGTATATCCCTCCATTTACTAATCGAGGATTCCTAGGCCTAACGAGGGTATAGACAATCAGGCTTTACTGTAATCCCACCTTCATCGGTCCAAGGATTACTAGGCCTCATGTCTCTCCGCTAAGATCATGCCACTTAGTTTCGAAACCATCTAGAAATCTAGCTCAAACAAATAAGAGAAACACCATCACACCATGGCTATCCGGAAATGGCAGGGAAAGGCTGCAAATCATTATCACACCTGGAAAAACCATGACAATGACAACATGAGAACCGAAAACACACATGTATGTACCATTCATGCCAAAACTAGTAAGGAAATCATACATGTAACTCGATACGTGCAAGTAATCCCTCTCTAGCCACTTGATCCCACTCTTCCTTGATTTATCTTTGCATCCCTTTGATTTATTATCCTTATGTTACTTTCCTTTCTCCAATGCTAGAGTGCTCCAGGAAGACTCTAAGTGTCCAAGTGTATGAGAGAGAGGGAGAGAATAGAGAGAGAGCTCCAAAATTACACTAACAAAAGGTTGTGAACTGGTCCTTAGAAGCCTTTTTATCAATGAGGCCTCTATTTCCTTCATTTTCCATTATTTTCCTTCATTTTCCTCCTCACATGCAAACTGTGAGCTTTCATCTTCATTTTCTCCTATTTCCCTTTATTTTCATAAATAAAATTTGAATTAATGTCTTTTTCCTTTTCAAAGTCTTTGCCATTTCCTTTTCCAATTTCCTTAGCCATAATAAACTAAATGAACACCCACACTAGGATGTTTTCCACAACATTCAGCTTGGAATAAGTTTCTAATAGCCTTGGTTATTATTTTTCCTTTATTACATGGATTTTTAACCTAGGGCTATTACAGACCCCTCCCCCTTAGGGGAAATCCATCCTTGGTGTTCAATGACACCTAGAACTAGCAAGATCATTGAAAATAAAAACATACTTTCCATGGAGTTTTATAACCAAACTCAATGTAATATTTACAATAATCAACCTACTAAAAAGAAAACCAACATGACAACATAAAAACATGATGTCCATACTACTTATCAGAAATTTATAACAAAACTCATGGTGGTATTTAAATACATATACATATATACATATGCCAAAAAATATACTAGAAGCATTCGCTCAACTAGAGAATAAAGAGGGATACGTAGCCCGCATTTGATCTGCCATCTCCCATGTAGCTTCATCGGGCCCAAAGTGCTTCCACTGCACTTTAACCTACTTGCTTGTTCAGTTTCAGAGCATGATCATATTTATCTGCAAAATAAACTAAGGTTCTGGTTGGAATTCACCTTTTGGCTCCGCTGGCAATAAAGACCAATCAATAACATGATCAACATATTTTACATATATTTTAAGCAATGAAACATGGAAAACATCATGGACATTCACTATTGGAGGCAGTGAAATCCGATAGGCCAATGGTCCAATCCTCTCAAACATATCGAAAGGCCCACAATACTGAGGTACCAGCTTCAAACATGACCCAATCCTTAAAGATCTAGTCTTGGGCTTGATGCACAAGTACACATTCCTCAACCTGAAACTCTTAAACAACCTGTTTTGGTGTGCATAATTTTTTTTCCTGTCCTATGTTTCCTTTAAATTCTTCTTGATAACCTACATTTCTTGTTCCATATTTGCCAATATGTCTAGCCCTATCAATACCCTATTCACTAGATCACTCAAACTAATAGGAGTATTACAACTTTGTTCGTAAAGTGCCTCAAACAGACTCATCCTTAGCAACTCCTGATACCCTTTGTTGTAAGAAAACTCAGCCAATGGAAGATACTCTTCCCACTTCCATTTTTGATACATCACATACATCCTCAACATGTCCTCATGTATCGTATTGACCCTCTCTATTTTTCCATTTGTCTGCGGATAATAAGTTGTGCTAAAGGTCAACTTTCTACCCAAACTTGCAAATAACTCTTTCTAGAATATGGACGTGAAATTACCATCCTTGTTGACACAATATTCTTCGTTAATCCATGCAAACTCACTACATATCTGATGAAGACTTGTACTACATCATCAGTTTAATAAGTAGACTTCACTGGAATGAAGTGTGGTACCTTTTTCAACCAGTCCACCATAACCATGTTGGAATCATGTTTTCTAGATCTCCTCGAAAAACTTGTAATGAAATCGATGGAAATGAGCTCCCATTTCCAATATGGAATTGGAATCGACTATAGTAGACTGCCTCGATCTTTACACTTTTATTTTACCTATTAACAATCCAAGCATATAGCCACAAAATCTACCACTTCCCTCTTGAAATAGTGCCAATAATAGAACTTTTTCATTGTTGTTAATGTATTATGATATGCTGGGTGCTCTCAATATGGTTTAACATGAAATTACTTCAAGATAAGCTTCTTGAGCTTGCTATTTTCTCGCACATATATCCTATCCCTAAATCTATTCAAACCATATGTTGTATGACAATATTCCAGATACTGATCACCTATACCCTAGTGTAGCCTGTGCCTAAGCTTCATGTACTTGTCATGCTGCTATCTTACTTGTAAGATATGATCACGTAGATCTGTTTCATAGGAACTCATAGTTGTTATATGATTCACCTGCACTCTTCCGTTAAGATCATCTACAACCCTGGTTTCTTTTCCCTTAATATAATTAATCTCAAATTCGAACTCACTCATCATGGCCAACCATCTAGCTTGCTTGGATTTTAGATTTGGTTGGTCAAACAAGTATCTCAATCCAATGTGATCAATAATCAGTGGAAATATCTTGCCAATAATATAGTGCCTCCCCATCTTCAAAGAATGGATGATCGTTGCGAACTTAAGATCATTTGTAACATAATTCTACTCATGCTCATTCAATTTCCTTGATTCATAACATACCACTTTTCCATCCTGCATCAAGACTCCACCAATTTCTCTCTTACGGGAGTTTTCATTCATCTATGTTGCAACCTTCATTAATATACTAAATAACATCACTTGTATCACAACTTCCATTTGCTGTTGTGATGAGGTCTTCTATGTCACAACTTGCATCTGTCTTCTCTACACATTATGCATCTAGTAAATATTTTTTTTCACTTAACTTAATTTGAAGTGCATGAATGAGTTTTTCTTTCACTTCGAGCTCAATTTGAAAGTCTTTCACTACTTATAATGTACTGGTCATTTGATTGATTAAGATTTGACTTTGCTTCAACTTCCATTCCAGTATTTCAACTTTGTTCTATACTCATGATTGCAATCTTGCAAATCTTTAATCTCTAGTTCTGCACTTTGAAGAAATTTTCCTCCTTTACCCATTATGAATTTTGACACGCTCGCTTGTACTAGCTCGCTTGCTTTCTTGATTTTTCTTGATGCTTGCTTGTAACACTTGTGGGATTTGAATATCTTGCTCGCTTGAATTTTGTACTAGGATGAGGGTGTTGGATACCATCGAAAATGCACACAATGTTTACAATGAAAATTTTAAATGATATTGACTCACTTGAAGAGAATTGATTCACTTAATCGACTTAGTTGAGGAAAATTGACTTACTTTACCTCCTATAAGTTCACAATCTGGGTGCCGGTTTCGACCGAGAATGCATCTTTACAATTCAACTCAATTTTATTTGAATTTGTTCACAATTTAACTTAAAAATTATGCTTTTGCAAGTTACACAATGACCAATTGTCGTTGAATGTTGATGTAGACTTTTGAAATGCATGAGTTTGTAGTTGCATTAACTTGATTGCCTTGCATGAATTTGCTTGTTTATGTACAATGCTGATATTTCCATCTTTGATTATGTGTTGTAATTACACAAATGAATGTGATTGTTTGTGCTTAATTGAATGCTCATTGCAGCTTCTTAATTTCAGGTGCTTTGATTAATGCATTTGTTTCATTCACTTGCTTTAGACTCGTTGTGTGTGTTAGATAAGATAATTGTAGTGTCAAAACTAGACACAAAAAAATAAGCAACATCAAGAATCATGCACTACACAAGGTGTTCCTAAGATCCCCTTATTCAATTTCGGGTGGATCTAGGACACTTCAACAATACAAAAAATATGTCTTTATTAAGTATTTGAGTACATCAACCTTTTATCTTTACAGCATTTTCGTTGAAACTTCTTAAGCACAAAGTTTGAGAACTCCTTGGAGGCAAATTGTCTTCAAAAACTAGATGTTGACTGACTCAATCTCTCTTAAAGTAAAATATTACTTTGGATTACAACAATTACTTTCTCAAAAAAAAATCACTTATCACTCCACAATAATTTTTTTTTACCTTTTATCACTCCTCACCACAAATATCCAAATCTTATTTCTCCATTAACAAATTTCATTGAATCTTCCATGCCTCCAAACATAAAATTTATACAACTTATCTCTCCAAAAACACTTTAAATAATTTATGCCCACTTAAAACTCAAACATATTAAAGTCCACACTTCACATTACACCACTCATTCTTTCTTATGCATAAGGCTTAAGAAAAATACAAGTAAAAAAAATATATATATATATATAAACTCACGTTTTGGAAATGCACTTTTTCCCACGCATAAAACCTTTAAAATATTACTCCATTAAGAGTGCTTTAAAAGGTTTTGACTTTGGAGATTTGATCTACTTGATGGATGAGAAAGCTCGAATAGTTGGAGGAGGGCATTCACTTCAACGACATGCTTTGAATCAACGCATCAATGCTTCAATGAAACTCAACGTTACTTGCCGGTTCCACGCAGATCATTCAAAAATCTCCACACTTTCCTTCAACAATTTGTGTTGTAACTATGTCCACAATTTAACACGTTCGTAATTTGATGCCAAACCTCCAATTTAGCTATAGCTTCATGCTTCCTTTGTCATACTCGGCAACAACACTTTAACTCTGTTTCTTCATTGTGTTGAGACATAATACCTGAGTTCTCTTTATTCAGGAATTCTTTCATACCTTTTTCTCTCAACAACTCCTTCCTGGAGGACGTCAACAAAGGGCTTCTTGATCGCAGCCTTTTGATAATGAATTTCTTCAAACATAACTTTACTATTTAAACACTACAAGGTATCAACGACAATGAACAAGGAATCCCTCCAGTTTATGCGTGGATACTTTGCGCATTCGTTGGTTCCCCTACACGAGAAAACATCGAAAGCAGAAAAATAACAATACACCGTGCACAACATTCCATGGTAATTGCATAAAGAGGACATAGGAATGATTACGCCAACTAGAAAATAAAATTAAACCCTCAACCATTGCTAATCCACTTAGCACTAAGAGAGAGATTGTCGGGAAGGTCATGGATTAAATTATGATCCAAGGAAGCTTAGAATCTTCCTGCGTTGATACATTACATGACCTCCTTTCTCAATGCAACTTATAGGTATTATTGACCCAATTCAACAATAAAATCGGACTATCTGCGTTTTCACAGGTTGCCTTGAATCTAGATGCAATGATGGATCTTAATTTTCTAACAAAACAGAATTTTGCCCAAAAAATGCAAGAAACTTTGCCGAGGTATTGATATGAGAAATTTGGCATGCTTAGCAATTGAGGAATGTGTTCAGATTACAAGGAATTTTGGCCAACCCCACAAATATAATGACCACTAGTGTAGAAAAACTTTTCATATTGAAATCATGTCCATCTACGCAGCAAGAAATCTCAATAACGACATCAAATGAGCATACATCTTTCAAATATCTCTCACATCGTGTGATCTCACAATTTCTTCAGCATCGATAATCGCAACACATGGATATTAGCTCTGATACCACGTAAAGGAGATCAAATAAACATATATAAATATATCAAATACATAAAAAAACCGGAGATGGTGGAAAGGGCCTCAACCTTACTATATTTCTCTCATAATGCAATGTACAAATAATGATAATAGTACAAATAAATACATGAGGAGAATTTGTCTCAAGATAGTGCGTCTATCTTGGACACTATGGTTGAGCAAATATCTTAAGCAAGCACTAATCTAGGAGCCTAACTAGTTGGAGAGAATCTCTCAACGAACTAGCCCTAAAGTGACTCCTAATTATGAGGAACAAACTCAATCTAGAAAAGTAGGAATAAATCCTAACTTTCATGATTTTAATTAATTTAATTATTTTGGACTTATAATTGTTTTTATCACATGAGAGTGAGGCTAACAACTCACTCATTATGGCCAACCATCTAGCTTGCTTGGATTTTACATTTGGTTGGTTAAACACGTATCTCAATCCAATGTGATCAATCATCAGTAGAAATATCTTGCCAATAATATAGTGCCTCCACATCTTCAAAGCATGGATGATCTCTGCCGGCTTAAGATCACGTGTAACATAATTCTACCCGTGCTTATTTAATTTCCTTGATTCATAACATACCACTTGCCCGTCCTGCATCAAGACTCCACCAATTTCTCTCTTGTAGCCATTTTCATTCACCACAAAATATTTATCTGGATCTACAATTCTTATAATTGTAGCATTTGTCAACAACTATTTCAACTACTCAAAACTAGCTGCACATTCCTCTATCCATTCAAACTTCTTACCTTTTCTTTTCAATGATATAATAGGATATGCAATGCATGAGAAGTTCCTGATGAACCTCCTATAGTAACTTGCTAACCCCATGAATGACCTTACCTCATCCACATTTCTAGGAGTTTCCCATTCCATGATAGCTCTTATCATTTCTAAATCCACTCTTATGCCTTCCTTGGAAACAACATGTCCTAAGTAATGCACCTATGTATGAAAGATACTACATTTTCTAATATTGGCATATAACTAATGATCTCTTAGCAATCTCAAAACTGATGCTAAATGTTCGTCATGCTCTTGCCCATTCTTAGAATATCATCAATGAACACAATAAAATTTTTATCAAGATAAGTATGTGACACACTATTCATGAAGCACATAAAAGTTGGATATTTAGTTAAACCAAATGGAACTACAACAAAATCATAATGTACATACATAGTCTAGAAAGTAGTCTTGTAGATGTCCTCTTCTTTAATGTGTACCTAACAATATCATGATCTTAGATCAATCTTCGTGAACACTATTTCTCCCTTCAACTAATCAATCCTCGATAACGAATACCTATTCTTGATGGTCTCCTTGTTCAACTGCCTATAGCAAATGCACAGTCTAAGAGTACCATCCTTCTTCTTAACAAAAAACACTAGTGTAGCCCAAGGTGATACACTTAGCCTAATGTATCCCTTGTCAATAATTTCCTTCAATTGCAACTTCAATTCCACTAACTCTGGTGTGCCAACCCTATAAGGTGAGTTTGATGTTGGTGCTGCTCCTAGTACCAACTCAATAGAAAATTCCACTTCCCTATGAAGTGACAACTCTGAAATATTTGTAGGAAATACATCCTGATACTGTTGTAAAATCGAGTACCTACTCAATTCCTCTGCATCCTCAATGTCCTTATATTTATCACTAGAAATATGCACTGCAAATAACACAAACCCTTTTATGCAACTGCTCTTTTTTTGCATAATTGTCACCATTCTAACTGATGTTGCATTCTTCTTACCCTTCAATATTGTTTGTTCTCCATTATCGTCTAAGCGTTCAATAGCCTTGTGATAACAATCCACGTTGTTCTTATGAAGATAGAACTAGTCTATACCCAAAAACATACTATATGATCCCAATAGAAGCACATTCATATGTGTTGACATAGGCATACCATTCAATTCAAATGCACAATCTCTTAGAAAATGATGAACCCTTTTCTTTGTACATGTAAGAAACTACACTAAACAAGATTCCACATGCACTTCTTTATTCAAACCACACTTATCAGCCAGGTCAGGCTTAACATAACTATAATTAGATCCAAGGTCAATCAAAATAGAAACAACTTGATCACAAATATTACCATCCATGTCGATAATATATGCCTAGTGATTTTCCTACCTGTTATTGAATGTTGCATAGATCCATGGAATTCTTTGCCCAACATCCCTAACTGCCTATGTTTCCTGTGAACTGTAGAGTTTAGGTCTACCACAACGATTATATGGAAAATACTTCTTAAGATGATGCTTAGCACATGTCCAATACTACAACTATCCCTTACGATCACCTTTATTCTATTTCCCTCTAGGACGAGGTCCATTAAACTCATTGTAAGGTGCAACATTATCTTTTTCACTTACATCCTGGGGTCTTGTTCTTTTCAGCTTCCATTTACCTTTAGTCTTGTCTTTCCATTTCCAACCTTGTTGATATTATGTCTTATGCTTTGATTTCTCACAACAATGTTGAAACTTGCCAATGACTTCTTCAAGTGACTAAAGTAATCATACTCAATGCGATATTTAAATTCTAATGACAATCCAATGACAAGTCTATGAAATTATGCTTCCTCATCCTTAAGATACAATACATACCGAAACAATTCCATAAACATGGTCATATACTCCTCATTTATCATTGATCCCATCTTTAGCTCATATAATTCCTTGTCTTTACTGTCATAGTACCCCTTTTACAAATATTTCTTCCTGAACATTCTCTTGAATTCATGCCAACTCAACTCTTTTATCCTAATGTCTCTAACTTGCTTCACATATTCCCACTCGATGTGAGCTTTCCCTTTGAGGCTGGAGATAGCTATTATGGCCTTCATGTTTTTTGTGTAATCATGCAACTCAAATAACTACTTCATCCCAAGTAACCATGCCTCTACATCTTCCATTTCCTTCAAATCACATCAAAGGTAAGAGGCTTTTCTTTCTTAAAATCATGTGGAAAATATCCCTTGTCATTCCTCCTATAAGGATGATAACAATGATGCCCATGATACTTGTCAAAACGAGAACTAGAATAAAACCTGTGTCCATCACCTCTCCTATCAAGTGTGTCTAAGAACCTTGAATCTCTGATTGTATCATCTCTATCTGACCTATGCCCAGCATGATACATACTACTATATGCCTGATTAGTCCTATTCTCTTACCATGACTGATCTTAAGGTGTTCTTGTCTCTACAAATGTGAAAAACTTTGAAGGATAGCTACATCAACCTCTGTTTCTTTCTCATATTCCTAAATGATTCTCTCATTATCTGCTTTGCAACTTCTTATTTATTCCTTCAAACTTCTCAATGTGTCTGCTATGCAAGGAGAGTGCTCATCACCATGCTTCTCTTTTGATATATAGGGAGAATTTAGTGAATCGTAGTCTACCATCTTGCTAGTAATATTTCATTTTCTTCCTGAAAGTGTACCATGTCATCTAAACCAGAATATAAACATAACGAACATAGCTCAGTATAGTTTCGGGGAGGATATCTTGTCTACAAGATCAACCAGATTAGTGTAATACATATATATAAGCATAATCATATCAATATATAGAGATCATTTCAACCATTATCTAGTTACCATGCATGACTATACCATAACCATGATAATGAATGCATACTGACATATAGACACTCACATGCATAACAAATGCATAACCGACATGCACTCATGATGACCACATCCAACAACAACACCATCATTTTCCACATGGCAACACAACTACAAAAATGACCACCACCATGCATACACAACAAGCACATAGACCACAAACATAAATAAAACATATGAAACTGATATGTATACATGAAAAAAACATTTCACCCATCCATTCCAAGGGTTGAACCATGCTTTGTTACCACTCTATAACAATTCCTCCCACATTCATCCAAGCTAAGTGGTACACTCTGGTAAAAATGTGATGAATAGTTACTATGATATGATTCAAATCCGCAAGTGTAGTTAAGGAAGGGGAATCGAAAAACCAAAACCAAACTTACCTTCCTCATCAGCTATAGAACCTTTAGGAACCAACCAGCCCCTTCAGGTGTCCAACCCTTGACAGAACTTGCTTCTTTACTAAACTAGACACCCAATAACCCATACGACAATCCTTCCATGTGCCCATAGCAAGGCCGCCATGTGACTGTGGCCATTTTCAAGCAGTTATGTCCCAATGACCCTAAATTCTAAGCCACTTTTTCAGGGCAAGGACTCAGACCTCTGCCCATCACTTCATGAAACTTCCATAAATGATAAATAACATGGTTACAACGCCTTTAATGCACAACTTAAACAAGGACCTGACCTAAAAATCTGTATCCATGAGAGAGATTCCATCAAACACATCATGAACATGTAATTTATAGGTCATAACAAAAACTATGAACATACAGGTCTCATACTTATCAGGGATTCACCAAGAATAACTGATTCCCTCTTAAAATAAGTGTGTTATCATCTATTAGGTCATATATTCATGAACATTTCATTTACGAAGCAAAACAAAATGAGATCCATAATGCAAGTCTATCATAAACCATGCCTATAACTATCATATAACCAACATAATAACAATGATAGCACATCCATTGTAACCACATAATAACAAACAAATTTATGCATAATAGAAAACAAGAAAAGAACTCTTATTAACATATAAAAAATGAAACCAGGTTAGGGAATTCCATGTACCACCCGACCATAGATTGGACTTAACCAAATATTTCTTCCAGCCAATCACTCCTATGCCATATTCCAATCATGAATGTGGGACTTACATCAAAACGACCAAGGGTTCCTCGGGCTTTACCACTATCCACCAAGGGATTCATAGGACCAAGCCCTCATCAATACAACTAGGCTTTAGCACAATCTGGCCAAGGGATTCCTAGGCCCAAACAAGAAAGATACACTACTAGGCTTTACCATAATCCCACCATATACTAGGCCATGGATCAATAGGCTTATACAAGCATGGATTCCTCCTGATCTCTCTACCTAAACCATGAGGAATTTATCCATCTCCACCTTCCAGGATTTACCGTATATCTCGCCATTCATGAGTTGAGGATACCTAGGACCAATGATGGCTTTACCACAATCCCACCTTCACTGATCGAAGGATTCCTAGCCCTTGTGTTTCTCCCCTCAGACCACCCCACTAAGTTTTGAAACTATATGGAAATCCAAGTCAACCAAATAAGAGAAACCCCATCACAGTATGTTTATCTAGAAATGACAAAGCAAGGATGAAAACCACTTTCACAGCTGCAAAAACCCATGCTAATGAATAAGACAACCAAAAACACACATTCATGTACCATGCATGCCAAAAATAGCAAGGAAATCATACATGCAACTTGATACTTGCAATTAATCTCGTTGTAGCTGCTTGATCCCTCTCTTCCTTACTTCATCTGTGCATCTCTTTTCTTTATTTTCATTTTGTTTCCTTCCTTCCTCCAATGCTCAAGTGCTCTAAGGATACTCTAAGTGTCCAAGTGTATGAGAAAGAGAGAATAGAGAGAAAGCTCCAAAACTAAATTGACCAAAGGTTTTGCACTGGTCCTCAGAAGCCTTTTTGTCAATGAGGCCTCTATTTTCTTCATTTTCCTCCTCACATGCAACTTATGACTTTTCAACTTCACTTTCTCCTAATTTTCTTTATTTTCATGAATGAAATGTCAATTAATACATCTTGCCTTTTTAAATACTTCTCCATTGACTTTCTCAATTTCCTTAGCCATAATAAACCAAATGAACATCCACACTAGGATGTTTTTCCCAACATTCAACTTGGAATAAGTGTCCCATGACCTTGGTTATTATTTTTCCTTTATTAATTTTATTATATGGAATTTTAACCTAGGTTTGTTATAGTCGACACCAAACTGTTGTGAGAATCCTTTAGCAACCATCCTTGCCTTATATTTCTCAATTTCACCTTTTTCATTTAGGTTGGTCTGATATACCCATTTTACACCAATTATGGTTTTGTCTCTTGGGTGGTCAACTAATTCCCAAGTCCAGTTCTTCTCTATGACAACAATTTCTTAGTTCATTGCATCAGCCTAATGTTTTTATTTAATTGATTATTTAAAATGGGTTGGTTGAGATGAAAAAAAGGAAGCATATTCTGCTGGTCAAACTCATGCTCCTTCTCATATGTTTCTCTAATTTGTTTTGTTTTATTATTGTCTTTTTAAGATGTTGAATCACTCGTAATTTGACTATTGGAAGATGTACCACTTTTAGAGTGGTATGACTCTTCTTGAACCTGCAATATTGGTAGTTGTGGTGGATAAACAAGCTGATTTAAAGCTTCATCAATATGATCGAACTAAGATTTACTTTTAAAAAATTGAACATCCCTCCTTAAAACAAACTTCTTGGTAACTAGATTGTAAAGTGTATAAGCCATTGACTGCTCACTATAGCCTACAAAAATACATCTTTCACTCCTATCATTAAGATTATTTCTTTGTTGCTCAAGAACATGTACAAATGCTACATATCCAAAATTTCTAAAATCATATACATTCACCTTCTTACCATCACATGCTTCTTAAGGTACTGCATATCGAAGACTGGTTGTTGGATATCTTTTGAGAACATATTTTTCTATTGAAACGGCTTCAGCCCAATAGTCATTGGACAACTTCTTCTCACGAAGCATACATCTGGTGATATTCATGATTGGCTAGTACTTCCTTTTTGCTACACCATTATGTTTTGGAGTATATATTTTTGTGTTCTGCATGACGATTCCTTGTTGTTGACAAAAAGGTTTGAAGTGGTTAGAATTGTATTCTCCAACTCCATCGGATCTGAGTGCTTTCAAAGGAATTCCACTCTACGTTTCTTCTTCTTCTTTGAACTGTACAAATCTTGAGAAAGTATCTGAATCAAATTGAGAAAATACACCCATATCTTCCTGCTATAATCATCAATGAAGGTCAGGAAATAAATACTACCACCAAAGGAACGCATCTACATTAGGCCACATATATAGGTATGGACTAGTTCTAAAGGTTCTTTTGCTCTAGATGAAGATGTGGGAAGTCTACCTCTTTTATGGTTTGATAAAATACAAATTTCATATTTAGAATTGTTTTCATTCAAAACAAGGAGAAAAATGACCACATAATGTCTCTGAAGCAGACTTAGACTCTTTAGGAGAATATGCCCATACCTAGAATACCATAGTTGTGACTCATTTATTCTTGACACATTGTGGGCAACAAACTGTGAAATATTTCGACTTCTAAGAGTCAATCAAAACATCATATTCTTGGTCTTTTCAAATTTTGCTGTCATCCTTCTATTGGGAGGTTTGACATAGATATAACACATGCTCCTTAGATATATTGCATCATAACCATGTTCCATCAATTGATCTACACTGATGAGGTTGTGCTTCAGATGTGGAACATAATAAACATCATGTATGTATTTATACTGATTATGTTTGGTAAGAATAGGGACAATACCTTTCCCTTTAGCTTTAATATGGGAATGTTCTCCAAGAGTAATTTCAGGTGTTATGGAAGCATCAATGTAAGAAAATAGATTTTCGTTACCTATCATATGATTGTTGCAGCCATTGTCCAACAACCAAAGGTCCTCATTGTGATTGCCTTCAAAAAGATGGCAGGAACGAAACATTGTTTCAGAGGATTCTCCTTCATTGTTGGAGATATGGACATTGCCTCTTTATTGATCTGACTGTCTCTTTTTGCATTCATGTTCATAATGCCCAAATTTCTTGCAGTAATAGCATTGGACATCCAATTTTCTCCATGTTTTGCTTCTCTACATTTGGTTTTGTTAAGGTCTCGACTGCTCCGCTGTATGATGATATTTTGATCTTCATCAGCCTCGACCTCTGCCTCACTTGTTACTCCCTCTATATCCTCTACGTTTGGCTTTTCCAAGAGAGATTTGTGCTTTGAAATCTTGTTTAATGGAATCTTCTGCGAGGTTAAGTCTTTTTTCGTGTGCCAGAAGTGATCAAGTCAATTGTTCTACTGATAAAGTTGTAAAATATTTGGATTCAAGAATTGTTGTTACAACCACGTCATATTTCTTTCGTAGGTTTCGAAGGACTTTTTCAACAATATTCTAGTCTATAATGGTTTCACCTATGAGTTTGATTTGCTTGACTATGCTCATGACTCTAGGCATGAACTAGCCCACATTCTCTGTGTAGTCATTTTCAGGGTGTCGAACTGAGCTCTTAATGTATGCAATTTAATAGTCTTCATTTTACATTACCTTAATACAACTTTCAAAATAACCCAAGATTCTTTTTTTGTTATTGTACTGGTTGTCAGTTGGAAGATAAGGTCACAGATTGAGTTTTATATCCAACATTTGGCTCTGTGCTCTTTCTTTCTAAGTTATGCAGTGGCATTCCTCTGATTATTGTTCATGGATGTTAATGCTTGTTGGGTCGGCTCTACATAACCGTTCTGTAGGGTATCCCAACGATCCTGGGCTTGCAAAAATGTCTTCATTTTTAAAGACCAAAACTCGTAATTTTTGACAAACAAAATCGAGATTTGTGACAAAGTGCTAGGAAAAATCATTTTTTAAATATAGAAACACACTTCTTTTTACAAACTCGCCCTTTCTAAAAAAACTTAAACAAAAGTGTTCCAAGCTAAGCAACACCCTTTCGAATTCCCCTTTTAAACTTTGAATTTTTTTATTTTTTTTAATACTCCTTTGTAAAGGAATTTGAATCACCCCTTAAAAAATATTCCGCTTTTTAAAATGAACGAAGCAAAAACTTTCATTTCATTGAAAAAACCTTTCTCAAAACCCTTTTTAAAAAGAGTCTTCCCCATCTTTTAAAAAAACTTCCTCCCATTTTAAAAAGGCTCTTTCAATTTGATTAATACACTTGGAGTTTTTCATTTCATAAAAAACAAATTGGAGGACTAAATACCAACCGCTGACCCTTTTTAAAAAAGAAATGTAGACCTTTGAAAATTCGAGGACCGTTCTTCGATTTTGACGTAGGCGTTGACATATAAAACGAGTTCAATTGTCGTTTAGTGAGGCAAATAAAAAACCAACACTTACGTTACCTGAATAGAGTCGCTCCTCCTTTTTAAAATTTGGCTCCCTCGGTTGAGCACCTCCGGACACCACACCGGTTGTATGCGCAATTTTGCGTACTGTTTGCACTCGCTGGGTGCGTAAATCCTAAATATTTTTTCACACTTTTCCGCACTCTTTTTGTTTTGTGGTAGTGCTAAAGTGATGCATTGGGATTTCTTCACAGCTGCGGAATTGACACTCAAGATTCAATCATGAAGGGCTTCTAGGAATCCGCCATTAGCAGCGACTGTGGAAAGAAGTCAGCCTCTCGCTCTCGTTCTTCTGTCATTGCTCTCAACAAAGAAAAATTCTCCTCTCATGTTTTTTTTATGTTATAAAAGTTGAAACTTCTTTTATTTGTGAATTTCTTATTAGTCCCTGCCTGGGACTATTAGCGTTCGATACGCAGTCAACTGGCTATTAGTTGATGCGTTGACCGCAAATATGTGCCGGCTATTTACTACTTAACCAAAGTTTACCTGCGCAGTTTCCTCGCAAAAAAATTTTAGCCAAAGTTTTTGTTTGGAGGTCTTATTGCCGGCCTCACGTCGCCCGATGTGTGCTCAACTTGCGCTCAACTCAATTTATCGTAAGTTCGTTCTCCCTGCGCTCAACTTGCGTTAGCCTAAGTTTTTTATCCTAAGTTTTCTTTGCTGCCTGTTCGTTTGAGGATTCTCAGGTGTAATTTATCCTAAGTTTATAAAAGCAGCACCCAGCACCTTAGCTACGGAGGTAGACACGTTTACAACAATGACACCTTCCAGTGGAACTTGTATCGGCCATGACAAGTAGCTTGGTGTTATGGAATATGTACTTGTGCGATTTCTTCTTTGTCCGCAGGCCGTGGGAGAAAAGCTTCCCCAAGCATAAAGTATTCTTCTGATAGATCCCCAGCTGAAGCAATTAGGGTTGGCATCTGGTCATGATCAGAGGGGATCTGAACATGGGGAAAATTCTCTGCCACAAAATTATTGAAAAGCAATTCTTCCTGATCAATAGTCTGAGTTTCATCTATTAATCTCTTGGCCTCTTCTTTGTGGACATCGCTTTCTTCTAGGCTTTCGGTAGTGGGTGCAGGGTTTTGGAATTGGGGTTGATGGGTAGAAAGCCCGAAAATCTTGGTAAGGGGCTTTGTCTCGGCCAACTTCGCAAAGTCGACTTTGAAGCTCTGAGGTGCGGATTCATCAGCAGCGGCGGTGGCGACGCCCCATAGCATTTGCACCCGGTTAGCGACCAGTTTCCGCTCGTAGGCCTGTGTGTTGAGGAATGCTAAGCCGCGAACGCCAAACCCGCCGTGAGATGGCTCTGCAAATCGTTAGGCTGAGCGTTCGCATGCAGAGCCCGCGTTTCGCCGGCGCCACTGCTGGATTCTCCGGTCCTGTTGCTTGCTGGCCACAAAATATATATCAATAATGAACCACCTGCGAATATATCTTCCAGAGGTAAGCAAAATCTTTAAATTGCATCATAGTTCTGGCAGGTGATATTGCTATTATACTTAAAATTAGAGTCCATTTTTCTTTTTCAATATTGGTTACAGGGTAAATTTGAACATAATTAATTGATTACTATGCATGCTGATTTTTCTCAATTTCATGACAGGGGTTGGACATTTTAAAATTTTACAACTGCTATATTGATGGCAGCACCTGAAGATCGGTAAGTTTTATAATTTACAATCCAATCGGCCATTATACTGGGGGTGTATAGAGGGCATTTGACAGAGAACGACATTCCTGGCGATAGAGCGGTGGCGCTATAAGGCTTACGCCTGTAATTAATGAAGAGGCGCTGTAAATTTGCATCTTGGTGGGTTGCTCTGTCAAATGGGGTCCTGTCTCAGCGCGGAAATTTCTCTTGAAACCTTACAGTTATGGCAATTGGAAACCTTGCTGTTGCAACGAGACACTTACATGAATCACAGTCAAGCTCTGAGCTGATCTGCATGGTTGTTCTGATGGCAACTGCATTCACACTTGCAATTATAGCCTGGAATTTGCACCCCCGGGCAGGGACTACCGCTACAGCAGTAGCTCCCTTGTTTCTTATGGTGATCATTATTCAAATGGTCCAAGAAATTGTTCTAACAGTGTAATTGTTCTAGAAATTCTAATCAAATTAGGAATGTAACAAGGTAGAATAGCCGACGATTTTTTAGGAATGTAAGAAGGTAGCATAGTTATAATCTTTTTAATTTATTTTAAATATAGTTAAATTAAAATAAAAAACAATAAAGATATAATGAAACAAAACTTTCAGTTATCGAAATATGTTACGGACACCTATAATCTAAAAGTGTCAAACCATTTATTAGGGCTTGCAATGTGTTTAGGGACACCTAAAGTCTAAAAGTGTCGAACTCTCTATTAGGCCTTTAGGCCCAACAACGTTTCATTCGAATTTTAAAAGCATAGCGCTTTTGGTTATACGAAAAACAAGAACAACAAAATAACGTTTCATTCGACATAGCGATTCTGGTTATACGAAAAACAAGAACAACAAAATAGTTTTTTTAGGTTAATAATGATTTTGCACTTTTATATTTTAATAATGGGAAACATGAATGTTTGTTACTTTGAAAAAGACTAAAGTAACCTAAAAACCCTCAAACAAGAACAGTAAAATAAATTTAGGTTTCTTAATGAAGAAATTGGAATTATAGAAACAAGGTGGGTTGTATTATAGATATGGAATATATATTTTTTATAATTTAAATATTATAAAAATAATTACTTTATTCCAAGGAGACGAGAAAATGATATATTATATATTATAATTAAAATTGAAAAGTAAAAAATATTCCATAATGAATCGTTTTTGATGATGTGAGCCCATTAGAGGGATAAAAATTGTTATATTAAAATTTATAACTAATTTTAAATTAATAAAATTTGAACACAATTTATCTAATAAAGTTTAAAAACTTTGCATAATTTTTATGGCAATATCTGACCATTAATACTACTTGCATTGTGTGTTGTGAGAAAGTAGAGTGTGTATCTATGTTACCATAAATGTTTTATTATACGTGGCAGTTTTTCATTGATTTGCTATTAGTTTTCCTTTGACTAAAAAAATTTAAACTCTATCAAAGTTTAAGATTATGAAATTAAATTTATTATTTTTAAATAAAATTTATTTTTATTTATAGATTGGTTGAAATGTCTCCCCTCTTATTGTGTACTATGACAAAAATTGACTTTTGTGTACTCTATCATTAATTAATATATACTATACAATAAATATAAATAATTTGAAAATTAACATTATATATTAATTACTATGTACCATGAACACAAATGATTTGTTCCCGGATGCGGGTGATAGTTAAAGTTTTAACGCTGACGGGATAGGGGTCTCGTGAAGACCACGTGCCCATCATGCGCGCAGCTCAACTGGGCCGCGGAGGAGATGGTTATCCCAGGACGGTGGCTTTAATAGCCACAGGTTGGCAGGCCGAGAGCATTAACGCTTCGGCCTCTCTCGGCTGCGCTTCCCCTCTCAGCTCTGTGATGGATTTGACTGCAACTTTTATGGCGGACGACCACCGAGGTAGAGCTGGAAGCTCTATATACAATGGCCCTCTCCGCGCCCCTGGCCTCCTGCATTCTGAATTCTGCGTTCCTGCCCACCTGCATTCCAACCTCTGGTTATTCCGCGTCCAGTTCCTGGTTCATGCAGGCTCTGCCCTGTTCTGTCACAGCTCGAACCTATTTGTTCGGCTGAATCATTCCCTGGACCTCCTCGCCAGCATGGTTCGTGAGCGCCAACAAATGCTGAGCCATAGGGGCTCCAGCAGAGGGGGAACCTCGCGACGCCCTGCTGCGGAGGAATCTCGCCCACCCTGTCATTGCCCGCATTGCCATTGCTTCTGTCACTGCCCCAGCTCTGCCATCACCCATCCCTCTCGGCCTACCCAACTCCTGGAAGCCAGCTCCTCTGGCACCTCTGGTGCACCTTTCTTTGGCTCGGCCATTTTCTCTTTCGATAGCCGTCTGACTAGGCCGCGTATCAACGCTCATATCTCCGTTTTGTTTATTGACGAGCCTGAGGAGGAAGGAGGCACCAGCTCTCCGCCTGTTCCAGCTCCCCCGAAAGAAGAAAGCCATGAGGCCAACGTGGCCCAGGTAGACAAAGGAAAGTCAGTTGAGGCTCCGACTCCTCACAAGGACGGCAGCGAATGTCCACTTGCAGAGGCTGAGGAAACTGCAACAATGGAGCTGGAGGAGGACTACTACAAGCCCTACCCGATAGTGGAGGAGGAGCCAGAAGAATAGCTCGCGGCTCCAGTTCTGGAATTGATGTCCGGGTGGTGGCTCTTGGCTTCTCTGGTCAGGTTTTCTCGTCCACTTGTCATTGTCTGTTTATGTGTTGTTCTGTCAAGGCTGGTTAAGCCGTCGATGTGTCTTTGTGTCAGTGTTTTGGGGTTCTTCTGGGTTTGAGAAACTTAGCCTCCGTGGCGCTCCCCTGCGTGGGATTAGTGTTCACTGCTTTGGTTTTTGATTCTCCCCTGCGTGGGATTGGTGGTCACTGTTTTGGTTTATGGTTCTCCCCTGCGTGGGAACTTCTATGGTCCTCCCCTGCATGGGAATTTCTGAGTCCTTTTCGTAAGCATGGCCAAAGGGTTGAGCCCGTCTGCCATTATCACTGGCAGTAGGCTTCCGCTGTAAAGCCTGACTGTAATTGTATTTTCATCTTTTGTACATAATAGAATAGTCTAATTCAGAAAAAAAGAATAAAAAAAAAAAAAAAAAAAAGTTTGTAATTATTTCAAAATTCCATTTTCTCATTGGCGTAAGATATTTATAAACAACTTTTATGGGTTTTAATTTTTTAATTGTCAAGACAAAAATAATTTAATAAATTAAATTTGAAAAAATATGTACAACTCTATTATATTAATATGTACTCTAATAACATGACATGTGTACTATAATTATTATAATATACCCTCCATTGTAGCATTGAGGCTTCTGTGATCCATTAAAGTTATAAGAAGAGCTTCTGCGTAAATCACATATAGAAAGACCTTTGTCGACGATTTCGAACCAACCAGTGTGGTTCATCGTCAGGACAAGTTGAAGAAACAGATCCAACTTAGCATGTTAAATAGTCTGAGCAGAGACTCCAACGGCTAACTTTGAATAACGGCTACTTTTGACTATAGAACCTAGGTCGAATATGTATTTGTTAATTTAATATTATTTTTATTATTATTTTTAATATTAATATTATTAATATATTATTCTATTTAAGGGAATAAGTAAAAATAGGTAAAATTAACTAAATAAGGAAATAGTACCCAAAGGCAAATTATTTAGTTATTCAAATTAAAATAACATTAGGTTGTTTAATATAAAATAATTTTAATGGTTATTAGAATTGTTATAATTTATTGTTTTCTTTTATGGAAATAATTTAAATTAGGTATATAAATAAACTAACCTGCTGGTTAGTCTAAAATTATTAATTTAATTAGATATAATATTATTAAATTTTATATTTATGTATATAATTTTAAAATTAATAATGTTAGGTTGTTAGGATAAAAACATATAAATAATTTTAATGGTAAGATTCATTTATTAAATTATTTACCTATATATGTAAATATTAGTTGGTTAAGATAA